>NC_069435.1:7657652-7687900 GCF_026875155.1 Cherax quadricarinatus | reverse complement strand
AAAAAACCCCATCAAAAAGTCTTCAATTTATTGAAGACTTATTGATGAGTGATGAGATAGAGGAGGGGAGAGGATGGAGCTGTACTATTGTTTGGAAGGGAAATCCCCTTAACCCTTTCAGGGTCCAGAGGCCAAATTTCAAAGTGCACACCAGTGTCCAAGAATTTTCAAAAAAATACTTTTATTTTTTATGAAAGTGAAGATTATTATTATAATCAAAAAGAAGCGCTAAGCCACAAGGGCTATACAGCGCTGCAGGGCAGGAAGGAAGCGAGGGCATCAGGTGGCAAAAGGGAGGTGGATGAGTAATAGGTTACGGATAACAGCGGAGCAGTGGATGGTGAAAGGTTAAAGGGCAGCAAGAGACTGAGCTAGAAAGGGCTGAGGGGAGTGCGTAAGGTATCATCATCAGAGTTTGTGGAGTAAATCAGTCGTTGTCAAGAAGTCAATGAGAGAGTCAGGATTAAAGGAGGGTCCATCAGCAAGAAGGGAAGGTAAAGAGAGAGTGATAGAACGAAGACGGCGTTGGAGGTAAATTCTGCGTGCTCGTTGATAGAGAGGGCAGTCTAACAGAATGTGGCTAATCGATACTGGAACTTGACACTGCTCACAGAGAGGTACAGGGTGCCTCTCCATGAGACACCCGTGAGTAAGACGAGTGTGGCCAATGCGAAACGGGAGAGAGTGGTCTCCCAACCACTGCACAGATGACAAGAAGACGGCCAGTAACCTATGCTCAGTTTAATAGAATGAAGTTTGTTACCAAGCAGAGTTGACCAACGTTGTTGCCAATGGGCGCGAAGGTGGGCAGCTATTGTAGCAAAATAGTCCAGAAATGGAACACCTCTATAGGAAATTGGTAGGTATACAGTAGGCAGTGTCTGCCTGTTCATTGCCCTGTACATCGACATGACCAGGGACGCAACAAAAAATAATATCTTTATGCTTCGTAGAGATACGGCATAGCCAAAGTTGGATACGGAGAACTAGGGGGCGAGATGTATCAAATTTTCGTATAGCCTGTAGAGCACTAAGGGTGTCTGAGACTACCACAAATGATGACACAGGCATAGATACGATACGAGTAAGTGCTGCAAGAATGGCATACAGTTCAGCAGTAAAAATGCTAGCCGAAGATAGTAAATGCCCCCGCACGACGCTGTCCGGAAACACTGCTGCGAATCCGACGCCGTCTGAAGACTTAGAGCCATCTGTGTATACAGCGGTGGCATGAGAATGGGAGTGGAAGTGATCAAGAAAAAGAGAGCGAGAAGCCACCGTAGGCAGTTGAGCTTTCGAGCAAGGGAGTGAGAAAGAACAGACCTGAACAGCTGGAACTTCCCAGGGGGGTAGGGAAAAGTGAGATGCTACATTAACATATAAAGGTGGTAACTGAAGGGAAGACAAGAGTGAATGTAGGCAAAGAGAAAAGGGACGGAGCAAACAGGGGCGGCGAACGAATAAAGAGAGAGTAGCAGGAGAGGCCGCGGAATAAATCTGGTCACCATAATCAAGTTTCGATAAAACGAGGGCTGAATGTAGGCGAAGCAGAGTTCGACGATCAGCTCCCCAGGAAAGATGAGGAAGGGTTTTAAGAAGGTTTAGCCGGCTGTGACAAGTTGCCTTCAGAGAGGTTATGTGAGGTTTCCAGGATAACCGACGGTCAAAGAGAAAGCCTAGAAACCTGACTGTATCACGTTCGGGGATACGGGAGCCATAGAGATACAAAGGATGATCGGAGATAACAGAGCGTCTAGTGAAAGTAATTTGGTGAGTTTTGGTACTTGAAAATTTAAACCCATGCGTGGGGCCCAAGTGGAAACACGGCCCGACTGCATGCTGGAGAGAAACTGCAATAAGATGACAGTCAGCGCCTGCACAAGCAATAGCGAAGTCATCACATAGAGTGATGACCAAATATTGGGTGAAGAACAGAGGCCACAATCATTTATAGCAAGAAGAAAAAGTGTTGTGCTTATAACACATCTCTGAGGGACACCTTCAGCTTGGACGAAGTCCGGGGAAAGAACATTATTTACTCGAACACGGAAATGTCTCAGTTAAAAAGTTCTTAAGGAAGGATGGTAGACTGCCTCGGAGGCCTAAGGAATGGGCCTGGGCCAAAATATTATACCTCCAAGTTGTGTCATATGCCTTCTCAAGGTCAAAAAATATGGCAATAACTGAGTGATTATTCGCAAAGGCATTACGAACATACGTATCCAAGCGTAGTAAGGGGTCTATGGTAGAACGACCCTTACGAAAGCCATATTGACTAGCGGAGAGACTGTTGTGTGTCTCTAAATACCACATTAAACGTCGATTTACGAGACGTCCATCACTTTGCAAACTGCACTAGTAAGAGCGATGGGACGATAGTGGGAGGCATCATGTCCTCTAGTACCCGGTTTGCGGAAAGGGAGAACAATGGCAGATTTCCACAGCTGGGGAAGAGCTCCTTGTGCCCAAATAAGATTGAAGAGTGTAAGAGGACTACAAGGGCTGACCGATGTAAATGTTGTAACATACAATATGAATGTCGTCAGGCCCAGCTGCCGATGATCGCAAGCTGAGAGCGTGCCTCTAGTTCTTGAAGTGTAAAAAGCACATTATACTGTTCTTCTCTGAGAGAAGAAAAGTCCAAGGGTACTAACTCTCTGGCAGACTTTGAGGAAAGAAACGAGGGGCATAGATGGAGCCCTCGGAAATACGGACCAGATGTTTGCCAAGTTCAATGGCAACGTCGAGAGGGTTTGCTACATCAACACCAGCGACCCGTAGAACAGGAGGAGCCGTGTCAGGAGAGTATTTACCACTCAATTTCCTCACTTTTTTCCAGACTGCACTCATAAAGAAGCAGAGGTGATGGTGGAAACATAGTCTCTCGCCAACAAGTGCGTTTAGCTTCACGGATGACACGGCGAGTGATCGCACACTTTCTGTTAAAATCAAGAAGTCTCTCAGCGGTTCTATTGTACCCGTACCTGCCCCATGCAGCGCGTTTCAAACGTACTGCACGAGCACAAGCAGGAGACCACCAAGGCACGCACTTCTGAGAATGCCTGCCTGGGTTTGGGGTACAGAATGAGAAACTGCGGTATAAACTGACGTCGAGAAGAAGGTGTAGGAGCTCATCAATGGAGGATGAAGAAGGAACCTCACTAAAAGCAGTGAGGTGTGAGTAAAGATCCCAAATTGCCAGCGAGGGCTACGGAAAGGTGGTGAATAGGAAGGAGAAGTAAGAATAATTGGAAAAAGATCGCTGTCATGTAAGTCCGGTAGAACAGACCAGGTGAAGTCTAGTGCAGTGGAGGAAGAGCAGACTGATAGATCGATGCAAGAGAGAGTATGAGTACGAGGATCAAAATGGTGGGAGTACCCGTATTTAAAACATGGAGGGGGTGCAGGCGAAAAGCCTCCAACTAGGATGCCACGTGAGTCACAATGAACCCCCCCCCAGAGGAAATGGTGGCATTAAAATCACCAAGTAACAGAAGTGGTGGTGGTAAGGATGAAACAAGAAAGGCAAAGTCTGGGATAGAAAATGCTCGAGAAGGAGAGAGATATAAAGAACATATTGTAAACCACTTATTCAAGTGGATACGGGCTGCAGTGTAATGCAGCGAAGTATGGACAAATAGTTGACAGTAACGAATATCATTGCGTAGAAGAAGGCACTTTCATTAAAGGTCCCATCTGAGAAAGGATCCGAAAAATACAATAAATTATAGCCTGAGATAGGTTGGAAAACAGCCGAGTGTAATTTTGGTTCTTGTAAGCAAGCACCAACAGGGGAAAACCTGGAAAGCAACATCTGAAGCTCACCCCGATTACCCCTGAGGCCGCGGATATTCCACTGTAAATAGCCATGATTGGCGTGAAGAAAATACCAGGAATCTGTAGGTAAAGGCACCTACGGACTAGAGGGGTTAGAAAAGTCAACGTGTGGTGGCATTGGAAGACGTCAAGCAGCGAAGAAACGGAGCGTTGCGAAGAATGGGGTTGTGAAGATGGAGGAGAGGGAAGAGAAGGAACAGGAAGTGAATCAGTGTCCATTGAAGGTTTAGTCTCTGCAATATATTCTGAAATGGCTTCAAGTGTTTCTGAATTCAAAGATGTATGGGAAACCATATTGGAGATAGAAGGAGGAGGGTGAATAAAGATTGGGACAGTAATGGACTGTACCAAAGTAGAGGGGGAGGGAAGAGTGTAAGGGACTGGAGATGAAGTGTGGGGGGGGACAGGAGAGGCAGAAACCTGGGAGGTGGCAGAAGAGGGAGAAACTTGGGAGGGACGGGGGTGGAAGGCATAGTACGAGGAGGAGGGTGAATCTCCACACTTGTAATAGAGCCAGAGAGAGGGAAGAACTAGGTACAGAGACTGGAAAGGTAAAGTGTGGAGGTGAAGAAGGGAAGGAAGGGGCAAAGATGATTTGAGCAATGTGGATTTTTTGGACTTCTGAGAAGTAGAGGGGCGATGGTATTAGGTGTCGTACGAGGTCTTGTCGATACTGGGGCTTGTGAGGAAGGACACGAAGATTGAGAACAGACTGAGTTGTAGTCGGGACGTCAGAGCCAAGGACAGCAAAAGGATTAGATGCCGGAGTGGCTATGGGAGGGGTAACAACAGAGGAGGCTGCAGAAGATGGGACCCCAGAAGTGGGGGATGTTTGGAAACACGAGAAAAGAAACATGGGTAGTCTTCCTTGGAGGCGGAGATGATAACTGCCATAGCATAAGGGAGACCTTCTGCCTCTTTGAGGCAACGGATTTCACGTTCATTTAAGTAGACCTGGCAACGGCGGGAGTACGAAGGGTAAGCTTCATTACAATTAAGGCAAGATGGAGGTTGATTGCAAGATGTATTAGAATGGTCGTCGGCACCACAGACTGGGCATTCGGCCATAGATCTGCAATATTTCGCTGGGTGACCAAAACGCCAGCAATTTCTACATTGTTGCGGTGTAGGTATCACCTTTCGAACTTGTAACCGATGTCCCGCAACATATACAGAGGACGGGAGTTCTCGGCTGTCAAAACTTAAACGAGCCACACTGCAAGGGTAACGTCTCCACCCCCGGGCAGGAAGGACATAAGTGTCTACTTTGAGGACTGGGAGATCCTGGAGTTCCAGCTGTTCAAGAATGTCATTGCCACATGACTGGAAATTCTGTTGGACTATGGTATGGGGCAGAATGACGGTACCACTACAAGAATTGAGAGAAAGATGTTTTTCAATAGTGATAGGAGTAGTATCGATACTCGAAAGGAGAGAAAGATCATGAGCTTGGGTAGCATTCTGGACAGTGACGATGCGCGTACCGCTCTTGAGAGCATGAAATGAAATATCTCTACCAACATGACGCAGGAGCGCTTTGCCAATACTATGGTCAGAAAGGTAGGCAGAAGAAGTCGGTCTTAAAGTAAAGAATTTAGTCCATTATGTGGTCCGAAACTGAGCTGGAGAGGGAGTGCTTGACGTGTCGGTCTTTTCCGAGTAGAATGGGAAGGTAACGAAGGAGCATCATCAGGAGATTGACGTTGGCGTTTAGGAGTAGGACCGGAGTGGTCCCGGGGTGAAATGGGCGGCGATTCGAAAATTGCCGTACCGTAGAGGGAGAAGCCGGAGTTTAGTCAAGGAGAGCAGAGTTCAGACAATCGAAGGAGTCAGTCGAAGCCCCGGTACCTGAAGCGGGTGAGGAAACACACCAGCAAGAGGTACAGGGCATCAGGAGTGTCCGAAGAGTGGTCTAAACACAAGGCAGGGTCGAATGGGGTGCGGTATCAAGAAGGGGCCCGAGGGTAGTGGGTTCATGGATGGGTTCTCCATGGTTAGGTTACTCCTTTGCTTTTTGTTTTTAAGAAAAAAAAAAGAAAGAAAAGAAAATAAAAATAAAAAAAGAAAAAGAATAAAAAAAGGGGGGAGCGGGGAGGAATAGTTCCCAGGAGGAATGAAAGGGCTGGAAATCTCCCTCCGCGCCCAAGAGGACCTCAGCACCGCTAGTAGCGCAGATGCAGCAATGGAACCCGTGCCATACCCTACCCTTCATGCCAGTAAACCACAATCCGGGATACAAACCTCACACTCTTCCGCAGCTACCTCGGTGGACAAAAGAGAGGGCGGCCGGATATCCGCCACAAAGCATACCTCCTCGGCCACCACCCCCGGAATCCGAAAGGTGGTTTCCAAAGATACATCCGTTGCCAGAAACACACCCAAAGCTACTCCGGGATACCGAGAGGGATCGGGACATCCCCAGGCGATCCAGATTCCACGGCAAACTACGCCACCCGCCAAGAACCTCAACGAATGGGATGGACCCCGTGTCCTTTCCCTTACCTAGGAACTAGTGCACCTGTGGGAGAAATCCCAAAGGCCAAAAAGAGGAAGGGCAAAAGGGAGGGGTGGGGAGGAGGAGGAGGAGGAGGAATGGAAAAAGGGGAGGATGGGATAGGGGAGGGGAGAATGGGGGGTAATTAGGTTCGGTCTGAGGAAGAAGACCGACAGGTCTAATTCCTCAGACCAAGAGCCTCTTCACCACGCCAAGGAGCCCCCCTTGAAGAGGATGAAATGGAAGAGAATCTTTTTCGGAAGGTAATAAAACAGAAAGTGCGAAATTTGATGGAAAATTAACGAAATTATGCTCTCACAAATTTTGATGTATCGGCGATTTTGCCAACTTTGACTCCCATTTTAGGCCAATTACCTTATTCCAGTCGATCAAATTCTTAGCTGTTTCACTAGTAATACTTCTATTCTATTGACTGAGCACAAGAAATCGCCAACTCAGCTGTTTCAACTACAAAATAAAGTGATTGGAAATTGGAAATTTGGCCAATTTAGTGTAAAGTTCAAAATATTCCAATTTCAAAATAGGTTCCAGAATAAACAATGCAGGCATTCCTGGCACTAAACTAACATTTCCTCTGTTCACTAGTTATGTTTTGAGGCTTTACAAATGAATTCTATTTTGATTTTTTATTCACATAATGAATTTTTATTCAAACCAAAAAATAGAAGATTTCCTGTTATGCAATATTGTAATAATTTTATAAATATCATCATCACATTTGTGAATGTATATTAGACCCACCAGCTGGCGTGTATTAGATGTGTGAGGTCGTTTGTTTACTCTTGAACATCGGCAAAAATTTAACATTTCCGCTACTTTGAGCTCAGTTTCAAGCCATTTCCAGTACTAAAACCAATCAAAATCATCTTTATTTCTGTAATATATCTTCAGTTCTATCAAATGAGACCAAGAAATCACAAATACAACTATAAAAAACATATGAAAAAACACTGCAAGGTCGCTGTTTTAATCGAAAATCATGGTCTCAAGTTTTTTTTTTCTCATACACTGTGCTGCAGGATTTGTTTTATGTGGTGCACACATACCACATAGATGTATTCTCTCATATCTAGGCTCAAATTTACCACTCACAGCTTATCAGAGTGAGCTGAGCTCAGGCGTAGATCTATAGTTTGGACCCCTCAATGTAAAGCCGTAGATCTATGGCACGACCCTGAAAGGGGTAATGTGTACCTGCATGCCAACACAGTAAGTTTACTTAGGTACAGGTACACATAAGTATAATTATCAGTTATAATAATATTGTAGGTATGTGGTCCGCCTGGGCTACATACCTACACGATATTTAATGTGACCCAGAGCCATATTATTACCATCGACATACCATGTTCACTGAGTTTAATCGTTCTGTCAACTACCTTTAGATGCCATCACAAACAAAGGGAAAAGTAATGAATAATTCAGCCGAGAATTGTAAACAAAAGTAATGTTTTCCCTCTGCCCGCTACCACACCTCCATAGTATATAAACATAAAATGTTTATATACACTATGTAACGTGTTTCTTATATAATTTTGAAGAAAATATCATAGATGGATTAATGAAAATGTCAATATTAACGTAAAATAAGAGATTTAATGTGCCCAAGAGTGATTGTTATTACATAATAAAATATGTGCTCACGGAGAACGTAAACAAACCGAGGGGTGTGCGCCACATTTGAAAGACTGCTTACCGTATAGAAAGTTTTGGTCATAATTTGAAATCGCCATATTAGCGGAATGCCGTAAGGCAAAATGCCATAAAGCAGGCCCTGCTGTATATATAAAATGAAATAACTTTTAAAACACTTGAAATTTTAGAAAGTTGCCAGACATAATGAAGAGAAAACGGTGTTCATGGAAAATGTAAACAAACCAGGTGGGGTGCGGTGACCTCATTAGAAAGTCAGGTGAGGGGAGCATATAGCGAGTTTTTGGTCATAACTTGAAATGTCCGTGTTAGCGGAGCACCGTAAAGCGAGACCCTACTCTATTAGAAACAAAAATATGGGCAGAAGGGACAGACATGGAAACTGTTTGACTGCAGTTTCCCAGAGGGTAAAGAAAAGCTAATCTTAGGTGTGATCTACAGACCCCAAACCGTGATAGTGACCACAGTAATCTTTTGAGACAATACTACTAGGGCATCTAAACACAAAAATTTAGTTTTAATGTGAGATTTTAACTTCAGCAAAAAAAAAAAAAAAAAGATTGGAGCAATTTGATAGGAAATCTAGTCTAGCAACTTAATGAAAAAGAATATGACTGCTTTTTAACTGGAGGAAACAACTGGCTTGACTTGATTCTAGCAAGATAGGAATCTCCGATAAATGAACCTGAGGTTAATGAAGAGCTTGGACAAAGCAATCACAAATCAATTAGTTTCAATATCTCATGGAGTTACCTTAATTATGATAATGAAGTTAAAGTCCCCAATTTTCATGCATGGATTATGTGAGCCTCAGGGATTACCTGAGAAGTGTAGACTAGGGAAACCTGACTAGGGATTATCATGAGAGAGACTGTGTGGATGGTAAGTGGTTGCCAATAAATTTTCCAAACCATTGTACAAGTTAGCCAAATTGCATATATGTACTCCTAATAATAATACATCAAACATTATTGACCCTAAATGGATAAATAAGCCAAAATATCTCCTGGGTAAAAAGAAGTGAAAGGCATTTTACAAACAAATCAAGAGAGAAGGGACCATCATTTTGACCAATAACAGAATTCAGTTTATTAGATGTCAAAAAAGAATAAGGAAAGTCAAAAGAAAATATGAAATTCTAGTCATTATTACTACAAACAACTTTCAACAGCCCTTTCCTAGGTCTAGAAAAGACTGTTTCACATTTCAATTCCTCACTCCTCTTGGGAAAGAGCTATGATTTATTTTTATTGGTTACTTTTTGATGAAAAGGAGTTTTCATATTTGATAGAGGCTATGTCAACAATTTCACGTTCTCTTAACCCTTTCAATGTCTAGACTCCAAAAATTAACCCTTTGACTGTCGCAACCCCAAATCTTGAGGTGTCTCCTGGCGTCGAAAAATTTTGGAAAAAAAAAAAAAAATCTTATGAAATGATAGAGAATCTTTTCCCCATGGTAATGACACCAAAAAGAATGAAATTTGATAGAAAACTTATGGAATTACGCTCTCACGAAGTCAGCGACCTCAGTGATATTTATGAATCGGCGATTTCGCCCACTTTGATCCCTATTTTCGGCTTATTCCATTGTTCCAGTCGACCAAACTCATAGCTACGTATTTCTTTAGAACTCCATTTCTTCTATTGATTGAGTACAACTGCCCATTTAACCGATTACAACTACCCAATAATGTGGTCAGAAATTTGCAATTTGGCCAATTTCACACAAATTAACCCTTTGACTTTTTTGGTCGTACAGTGGTCCCTCAATAATCGTCCGGCCTGAAAGTGTCCATTCGAAATGTCCCATTATTTCGTCTAAACATGGCTCGCAATGGTCTGTTAACTCGCTAATCGCCTGCATCGGGGACGCGTACTCACGCTCTGAGCCGCCTGGGCCTGTCTTCCCAGCCAGTGTGCCATTGTTTACCAGTGAGTGATGGTCCCCTCACTTGCTCCTATGCCATTGTTTACCAGTGAGTGACGGTCCCCTCACTTGCTCCTACGAAAAAATTTCATAATATTCCATTGATTTTAGTGCTTGCAAGTGCTAAATAAGCTCCCTTTGGGGCTCTGAAGAAAGCTTCTAGTGCCAGCCCTTTCGTAAAGAATGTGAGAAACACAAAAATTTATGAAAAGTTTGTAGAAAAAAAACAAAGGGGGGTGGTGGTAGAGTGGAAGCAGTTGTGAAGTGGTTGATGGTCGTAGTGATGGTGGTAGAAGGTAGTAGTGTGGTGGAAACAGTTGTAATAGGGGGTAGAGGGTTCCTTCTTTAGTGATTCAGCGATTCTACCAACTCCCCCAATGTTGTTGGAGTTATATAGAGCTACAGAAAACACTGCCGCCTCAGCTGCTGCTTCACCACCATTATGGAGGGCTTACTCTTAGTGGCCCTTATATACCAACAACAACACAACACCTCGTGACATACGTAATGACTTATTTTATTCATTCTAGAGTATATTCCATTTTCTATGTTATTAATATTGTTTATTATGTCATATTAGTTGAATTGTGATAGAAAATAAGCCGTAGAGTTGATATTAGTGTCATATTCTCCAACAATAAACTTACCATCCTCCCCCACAACAACAAGTTCTTCAATAAGAACATAAAAAAGGAGGAACACTGCAGTAGGCCTGCTGGCCCATACTAGGGCCCGGGCCCCTTTACCCAAAACCAACCCACTAACAGAACAAATAGTACTACCCCAAACAATAAGCTCAGGTGCAAGTCCGAATCAAATCCAAACCCCTCTCACTCGTGTATTTAGCCAACCTAAATTTGAAACTAAACCCAATTTTTAGCTTTGATCACCCTACTAGGCAGACCGTTCCACTCATCAACTACCCCTATTACCAATGTTCATTTATACCTTTATTAGTGCTTTACATTTATTTGGCATTCTTTCTGCATGTAAATCTATATTTATGCTAGGGAAGTGACCCCTGAAGTGACCTAGAGTCCTTATGGAGGGGGATTCCCCCTTTCCAAACAATAACCTCTCTTCCCTCTTCCTCCTCCCTGTCTTCCATTCATCAACAACAGCCTTCAATAAAGGTAACTGTCATGTTGAATGTTGCTAACGTGACGGGCTGGAGTTTGAGACTCTATGACCGTGGGTTCAATCCCGGCCGGGGGGATGGTTTATGTTGAATGTTCATTCTTTTGTGCATGTAAATCTATCTTTTAGGTAAAAAAAAAATTGTTGTTGATACTTCTGGGTGTCTGGAATGAATTAATTGGATTTACATTATTTCTTATGGGAAAATTTATTCGAAAAACGTCTATTTCGATAATAGTCCCACTTCCAGGATCGGGTTAAGGACGATAATTTAGGGACCACTGTATACATACGTCATACGAGGTACCCTGTTTGACGTATATATACTCAAATTCTAGCGGCTTCAAATCAAGCAGGAGAAAGCTGGTAGGCCCACATGTGAGAGAATGGGTCTGTGTGGTCAGTGTGCACCATATAAAAAAAATCCTGGAGCAGGCAGTGCATAATAAGAAAAAAAAACTGACTTTTTAAAATAAAATGCCGACTTTGTGGTCTATTTTCTTTATAGTATTTATGGTTATATTCTCGTTTCCTTGGTCTCATTTGATACAATGGAAAACATATTATAGAAATAGAGGTGATTTTGGATTGGTATTTACTATAAAAAAGACCTGGAAATGGAGCTCTAAGTAGGGGAAATGTTTGAGTTTTGCCAATGTTCAAAAGTAAACAAATGATGCCATTGTCCAATAAATGTCCAACTAGCCATTCTAATATGCAGTCATGAATGGGTTGACATTATTTGTACAATTATTACATTATTGCAGTAGTCTGCATAAAAAATTCAAAATAGAAAGCAAGAGTAATATCAGAGGAGCCTGAGATGTGACTAATGAACAAAGAAAATGTTATTTTAGAGCCAGGAATGTCTGCATTGTTCATTCTGAACCTTATTTTGAAATTGTCATATTTTTTAATTTTCGTGAAATTGGTCAAAATTGCAAATTCTGACCACGTTATTGGGTAGTTGAAATTAGTAAATGGCAGTTTCTTGTACTCATCGATAGAAAAAAATGGAGTTCTAAAGAAATAGCTATGAGTTTGGTCGACTGGAACAATGGAATTAGCCGAAAATAGGGCTCAAAGTGGGCGAAATCGCTGATTTGTAAATATTGCCGAGGTCGCTAAATTCGCGAGAGCGTAATTCCGTCAGTTTTCCATCAAATTTCGTTTTTTTTTTTTTGTGTCATTACAATCGGGAAAAGATTCTCTATCATTTCATAAGAAAAAAATAATATATATATTTTTTTGAAATTTTGCAACACCAGGAGACACCTCAGGATTGGGGGTTGCGACAGTCAAGGGGTTAAAAAATATGACAATTTCAAAATAAGGTCCAGAATGAACAATGCAGACATTCCTGGCTCTATAATAACATTTTCTTTGTTCATCAGTCATGTCTCAGGCCCCTCTGATAACTGCTCTTGCTTTCTATTTTGAATTTTTAATCAGACAAAAAATAGAAGATTTACTGTTATGCAACTACTGCAATACTGTAATAATTGTATAAAATAATGTCAACTCACTCATGACTGCATATTAGAATGGCTAGCTGGACATTTATTGGACAATGACATCATTTGTTTACTTTTGAATATCTTGAAAAAAAATTTAAGCTCCATTTCAAGGTTCTTTTCATAGGAAAAACCAATCAAAATCACCTCTATTTCTATAATATGTATTCCATTCTATCAAACAGACCAAGAATGCAACCATAAATACTATATGAAAAATACACCTTTAAAGTCGGCATTTTAATCCAAAAAACATGGTCGGAGTTTTTTTTTCTCCTATTATGCACTGCGTGCTGCATTTTTGTTATAGGGTGCACACTGACCACACAGACTCATTCTCTCACATGGGGGACCTACCAGCTTTCTCCTGCTTGATTTGAAGCCGCCAGAATTTTTGAGTATATATACGTCAAACAGGGTGGCTCGTGATCGTATATTTTTTGACCGAAACAGTCAAAGGGTTAATATTGCTCCTAGTGTCTTAAAAAAAAATTTTTCCCCCTGAAATGTAACCTTTTTTGAAGGAAATGAGACTAAAACTTGAAATTTGATAAAAAAACTTATGGAAAATATGCAGGCACAAAATTTGCAATCTAAGCACAATTTACGCATCGATAAATTTCACCCAACTTTGATCCATTTTAATTCACTTTCATTGCTCCATTTGACCAAATTCTTAGCTATTTTGCAAAGTATGCTTTCTGTTTATCAACTAAGCACAAAAACCACCCTACATGAGGGCCCTGCTGAAAGGATTAAATGCCGATGACAAATTTAAGCCAACTGGGAAATTCCCGATAACATAACTTTATGTTAAAATTCTAGGGCCCCCAAAAAATGTCCTGACTGATCTGGTTTAAGCTACATCAGAAAAATGGGTCTGTGCCAATGGTGTGTGAAACAAAAAAACTGCAGCCAATAAATAACTTTTAAATTTATCCAGTGTGATTGAACAATAAGGACAGACTGGGAGGAAGAAGAGCCCCTCATTGGCACTCTTTGCACCCTCATTTTCCTTGCTTTGGTTATCCTCCCAACTTCATAAATTCTGCCCATTTCGCATGCTAAAGGGAAACTTCTCTCCCTAACTCCCTTCCCTACATTTCCAGTCTTCCAAATCTTAACATTCTCCACCCTTTTAGATATCGATTTAAACTTTTTTGCCAAACTAATGCCCTTCATAGCAATCTAATTTATACTTCTCATTTTCCTGCTTGTCCTGTTTTCCTTCCAATACTTTAATGACACTGGCTATCTTTCTGACAGATTTAACCCTTTGACTGTCGCAACCCCCAATCCTGAGGTGTCTCCGGGTGTCGCAAAATTAAAAAAAAAATTAATTTTTTCTTATGAAATGACAGAGAAATCTTTTCCCGATTGTAAGGGACCCCAAAAAAAACGAAATTTGATGGAAAACTGACGGAATTATGCTCTCGCGAAGTTAGCGACCTCGGTGCTGTTTACAGATCGGCGATTTCGCCCACTTTGAGGCCCTATTTCGGCAAATTTTCATTGTTCCAGTCGCCCAAACTCATAGCTATTTCTTTAGAACTCCATTTTTTTTCTATCGATTAGTACAAGAAACTGCCCATTTACAATTTCAACTACTAATAATGTGGCCCAGAAATTTGAAATTTTTGGCCCAAATTTTCACAAAAACTAAAAAATATGACAATTTCAAAATAAGGTCCAGAATGAACAATGCAGACATTCCGGGCTCTAAATAACATTTTCTTTGCTCATCAGTCATGTTCCGGGCCCCCTCTGATATTACTCTTGCTTTCTATTTTGAATTTTTATTCAAACAAAAAATAGAAGATTTACATTATGCGGGACTACTGCAATACTGTAATAATTGTATAAATAACATCAACCCATTCATGACTGCATATTAGAATGGCTAGTTGGAATTTATTGGAAAATGGCTCATTTGTTACTTTTGAACATTGGCAAAAATCAAACATTTCCCCTACTTAGAGCTCCATTTCTAGGTTCTTTTTATAGTAAAATTTCATCAAAATTCACCTCTATTTTCTATAATATGTTTTCCATTCTATCAAATGAGACCAAGAAAACGAGAATACAACCATAAATACTATACGAAAATAGACCACAAAGTCGGCATTTTAATTAAAAAAAAAACAGTCGGAGTTTTTTTTCTCATTATGCACTGCGTGCTCCAGGATTTTTTTTATATGGTGCGCACTGACCACACAGACCCATTTTCTCACTTGTGGGGCCTACCAGCTTTCTCCTGCTTTATTTGAAGCCGCTAGAATTATGAGTATACATACGTCAAACACGGTAAACCTCGTAAGAAGTATAATACGGCCGCGACAATCAAAGGGTTAAGGAGCACAAAAGTGTGTTTTGTGTTTTTGCCACATCAGCATGCTCTTTTTTTTCCATGTTAGAGACCACAGTTTTTCCTATTAACTGGTCCCCTGCAAAAACGCATCCCCCTCTTCTAGCCTTCACAGATGCCATCTATTCGAAAGCAGGCTTTATACACATTCCCAGTATGAAATCTTAGTCCTGGATTTGTTTCTGTAGATGCCCGCTTTTCTCATTTTAATTGTCAGGTGCTCTACCCTTCAGAACAATTGGTTTTTAAACCCGATCTTTGCCGCCTCCTCTCCTTCCTGTTCACTCGTATTCTGTAATCTATCCTTGCCTTTCCTGTATTCTGCTTTAGTGTTTTCATCCTATGCCCATGGGCCAGCAGTTCCCTTACATTGCTCCTATTATTTGGTGGTGATGGCGGCCACTTTACTACACTTGTTTTCTGATATCAGGGACTGCCCTTTGAGCTTCTTGTGGTTGTGCTTGTGTGGAATTTTTCCCCAAGATACTCAAACCTTTGTTGCATATCACTGGGAAAAATGCGCCTCTTCCAAAACATGAAACCCCTGAATTTGCATATGGTCCTAACATTATTAAAGATCAAATATGTCTCACTGGTTTGCTTATTTCCTTGTCTGGCCCAGGCAGGTTGCTTTATTGGGGCTTCACAGGTCTTCCACCCTATCCCAATTACTCTGACTTCTCAGGCTTTTTTTTTCATCTAAAGTGAATGACCTACCAATTTCTGGCTATGCACTCTGGCCTTAAACCATCACCCTGGATTTTAAGCTGCACCTTGCTGTTTTAGTCCTTGTGGCTTTGCGCTTCTTTTCTGGGTTATAATAATAATCAGCTGCACCTTTTGCTCTATCACTGTGATGCACAGATTCCAAAATCTCTACGTGTTGGTGCTCATGTACTTGGATGTCATTTTGGGGACTGTTGTCATTTCTCCACATCAGCCATTAAATAAATGATGCTACCCATATTCCAGATAGGGAGGATTCCTCCCTTATTTTAGAGATTGTGTCTCCCTCTTTCCTTACCTTTCCCTATAATGCTTAAGCACGCAGTTTGGTCTTGCTCCCCGGAGTAAACGGGGTGGCGATCAAATAATGGACCTCTACTAATGTCTGTTATCTGTATGTAGAAGGATTTGGAAGGTCGTGAAGTGGGGCCCAAAAAATCGGAGTGGGCATCACGCTGATCATATAAAGATGGACATTCACCTCTGCATATACTACTCTCTTGACAAGGGAGGAGCGAAAAGCACGAAAATGCAAACATAATCCCTGATGATCAAGTTTAGAAAGAATTGCAGGAGAGTTTTCCCCTTTTGTGAGCTTCAAACATTCATGAATGCCCAGCCCCCCAATCATATTTATGCTTCCCACTGTGTCCCTACTACCCTCCTCTTTCCCCCTCAACCGACAGCCAGTCCGCCACTCATTCGTTGTCCAGTTACTAGACAATGCACTGGGCCTAAATGATGAAAAGTTGTTGGAGATTGTGCAGGCAGAGAATGAGAATGAAGAGGAGTGTTGCTGAGGCCAGTCAAACCTCAAGCCCCTCACCCTTGAAAAATTAGGGCAGGCATGAGTGTGTTGCTGAAGCCAATCAACCTCAAGCCTTCACCCTTGAAAAACTAGGGCAAGCGATGAGAATGACAGCACCTCCTATTTTTTGGCAGTGACACTGGCAGCGAAGAGTTAGAATCCACACACTAGACTCATCATGCTATGCAGTTACACTCAATTAATCACCTCCATTAAAACTGTCATCAGTAACTGCATGGCTAACTATCATCGTCATTGTCATTATCATCACATGTCATGAGTTCGTCTGCCTTAAAC
Organism: Cherax quadricarinatus; assembly: GCF_026875155.1. NCBI lineage: Eukaryota > Metazoa > Arthropoda > Malacostraca > Decapoda > Parastacidae > Cherax > Cherax quadricarinatus. The sequence continues at coordinate 7,671,119 of NC_069435.1, read as the reverse complement.
CCTTTCAAGTGGTGAGTAAGTACATGTATATACATGTATGTATTTTACGATGTTTCATGTGTTTTATGATTGTTCATGGTTTAATAGGTTAAGGAAGCAGTATTGTTAGGCTAAGTAAACACTATTATTATACTTCCCTACAATATATTTGTGCACCAAATATTTGCAAATTTTCAACATTCACGAGGTTCTTGATCCCCTAACCCTCGTGAATGTGAAAAATAAGTACCCTAGTGGGAAAGGGGGAACATAAGAACATAAAGGGAGGGTCACTGGAGCAGGCCTGTTGGCCCATATAGGCAGGTCCTTTACAATCCATCCCACTAACAAAACATTTGCCCAAATCATTTTCAATGCTACCCAAGAAATAAGCTCTGATAACACTATCCACTCATTTGCAAGTCCCACTCACATCCATCCTCTCTCACTCATTAATCTATCCAACCTAAATTTGAAACTGCCCAAAGTCCTTGCCTCAATAACCCAACTAGGTAGACTGTTCCACTCATCAACTACCCTATTTCCAAACCAATACTTTCCTATGTCCTTTCTAATCTAGAACTTTCTAATTTAATCCATTTACTGAAGAGTCTTCAATCTTCTTCTCCTTCATAGGAGACCCAGAACGGAGCTGCATAATGTAGGCGAGGTACTTACTAAATGATGTATAAAAAGCTGCAGTATAACCTCTAGACTTCTGTTGCTTAATTTAATATATTATTATTGATAGGGATAAAAGAAGGTGGCGGGAGAGGGCTAAGGGTACCACAAGGGCGTGTAATACGGGAGGGTGCGCTGTGCGAGGGGGTGTGGAGGAGGGGGGAAGGGAGAAGCGGAGGGGTGGGGGGGGGTATTGTGCGGGCAGATAGGGGGGGAAGGGGGTGGATGGGGGGCTCAGTAGGTTACGAGAAGAAGCGAGCGGGGGTCAGGGGGGGATAGTGGGGGGGCGGGGTAAGGGTAGTAAAGAGATTGAGGTAGAAAGGGCTTGAAGGTATCTGAGTTTGGAAGTCAGGTCAGTTGTTGTCAAAGAGTCAATGAGAGAATCCGGAGTGAAAGGTGGGGTCCACCGCGAGAAGAAGGTAAAGAGAGAGCAGCGAGGCGAAACAAACGACGGAGGAAATTCTGCGTGGGGGGGGGCGTCGTTGGGGGAGGGTAAAGTGGGGAGCAGTCTGAATGCGTGGGGGGGGGGGGGGAGACGGGGAGAATGTGGTCTGACAAGGATAAGGGGGGTGGGAACCGTGTTGACAAGGGTCCAATAGGGAGGCAGTGTGCGCTCTGCTGGGACCATGGATATATCCATGAGTATGACGAGTATGCCAAATGCGAAGACCCAGGAGAGAGTAGTCTCCCAACCTCGACACTGGTGCAAGAAGACGGCCAGTAACCTATAACCTCGGTTTAATAGATTGAAGTTTATTACACCGAGCATAGCAGACCAACGTTGTTGCCAACGGGTGTGAAGGTGGGTAGCTATTGCAGCAAAATAGTCCGTAAATGGAATACCCCTCTATAGAAACTGGTAGTCATGACTGCTGACGGGGGCGCGCAGCAGTTTCTGCCTGTTTCATTGCCCTGTATGTCACATGACCAGGGACCCAACAAAAAACAATATCTTTATATGCTTGGTAAAGAATGTGGCGTAGCCCAAAGATGGATACAGAGGACCTAAGGGTGAGGTGTATCAAAATTTCTGTAATAGCCTGTAAAGCAACTAAGGAGTCCTGAGACAACCACAAATGATGACACAGGCATAGATGCAATACGGATAAGTGCTGCAATAATGGCATACAATAGGCAGCAGTAAAATACTAGGCCGCATGATAGTAAATGCCCTCGTACGCCGTCCGGAAACACTGCTGTTGAAATCCTATCCGTCAGAAGACTTAGAGCCACCTGTGTACCACTGCGATGGCATAGAGAATGATGAGGATGGAAGTGGGGGGTGGTGGTCAAGAAACGGTGGCGTGAGTGGGGGGAGGGCAGGGAGACCTGGGTGGGTAAGACGAGTTGGGTCTGGGGTTGCGAGCGGTGGAGGGGAGGGGGGAGGGGGGTGGAGAGGGAAAAAGAAACAGAGCATCGAACGAGCTGGGAAAATTAATCCCAGGGTGGGGGGGGTAGGAAGGAGGTGAGATGCAGGCATGGAACATAGGAAAGGTGAGGTAATAGTGTTAGAGGGGGGGAGAAAGCCAATGAGCGATGTAGGCAAAGAAGAGAAGGGACGGAGTAAAAAGGGGCGGCGAAAAAACAAAAAATTTTAAAAAAAAAAAAGAAATGTCTACTAATTATCAGTGACTATACTATAATGGAAGGATTGGCGGAGATCATGAGAGCGAATAAGTACGAAGCAATGGGCATCAGCGATCGGATAAGGATGAACATTCACTTCTGCATAGAGGCTGGGGGCGTCGGGCGGGGGGCGGCGAGGGGGGGGGGGAAAGGATGGGGGGAAAAGCAGGGGGCGGCAAGGCAGAAACGAAATCGGGCTGGGTGAATGGAATGGGGGTAAGGCTAGAGAGAGTAGCAGGGAGGAGGGGGCCAGGGAGGTGGGTGGGGGGGGCTGAGTAGGGGGGCTGGGGAGGGGAGTTGATCGGGTACACTTGGATAATCAAGTTTCGATAAGGGAGGGGGGGATGTGGAGGTGGGGGAATGGGTGGGGATGAGGGTGGAGAGAGAGGGTCGACGATCAGCTCACCCACGAAAGATGAGCAAAGGGTTTTAAAGAAGGTTCAGTGCCGGCTGTGACAAGTTGCCTTCAGAGAAGGTAATGTGAGGTATCCAGGATAACCTACGCAAAGAGGAGGCCCAGAAACTGGACACTGTATCACGTTCGGGATACGGAGCCATAGAGGTACAAAGGATGATCGAAGATGTACAGAGCAACTAGTGAAAGTAATTTGGTGGAGTTTGGTACTGGAAATTTAAACCCATGTGTGTGGCCACAATTGGAAACACGGTCGACCGCAATGCGAGAGAAACTGTTATGAGGTGATAGTCAGCGCCTGCACAGGCATAGCGAACTCATCAACATAGAGTGATGACCAAATATTTTGATGAAGACTAGGAGGGCCAAATTCATTTATAGCAAGGAGAAAAATTGTTGTGCTCAGAACATCATCCCTGGGGGACACACCTTCACTTGGATAAAGTCCGGGAGAATTCACATAATTAACCTGAACACGGAAAATGTCTGTCATTTAAAAGTTTTCTTAAAGGAAGGATGGTAGATTGCCTCTGAGCCTAAGGAAGAGGCCTTGGGGCCAAAATATTATTACCTCCAAAGTTGTGTCATTATGACTTCGCAAGGGGATCAGAGAGAGTGAAAGGGGTAGGGTTGGGGGGGGGCGAGGGAGAGGGGGGGGGGGAACTGAGTGGGGGGGGGAGGGATAGAGGTGCGGCTAGAGGGGGCGGGGGCGATGACGAACATACGTATCAAAGGGTAGTAAGGGTCTATGGTAAACGTCCCCTTAATGAAACCATATGACGAGTGGAGAAGACTGTTGTCTCTCTCTAAATATACCACACTAAGTGTGTATTTATTCAGGCGTTCCATTACTTTTGCAAACTGCAACTGGTAAGACAATTGGGATCATAGTGGGGAGGAGGCTTCACGTCCCGTATGCCCAGTTTGCGGAAAGGGAGAAGCAATGGCAGATTTCCGCATGGCTGTGGAAGAACTCCTTGTTGACCAAATAAGATTGAAAAGGTCATAATAGGACTGCAAGGGCTGACTGATGTAGATGATTTAGAAACGAATAAATGCGTCGGCCCAGCTTGCCATGATCGGCAAGCTGAGAGTGTTGCCTCCAGTTCTTGAATGTAAAAAGCACATATACTGTTCTTCTACTCTGAGAGAAGAAAAGTCCAAGGGTGCTAACTCCTTGGCAGACTTTGAGGAAAGAAACAGGGGCAACAGATGGAGCCGAGAAATACGGACCAGATGGATTGCCAATTTCATTCATTGGCAAACATCTAGTGGGTTTGCAATCAACACCATCGAAGCGGCCTCCAGAATAGGAGGGGCGGGGGTGGGGCGGGGGTGGTCGGGGAGGAGGAGCGAGATTTAGGGGGGCGACGGGGGGGCGTATAAAGGGGGGGGGCAGTTTTTGTACTTTTTCCAGACTGCACTCATAGAAGAAGCAAGAGGGTGAAGGTGGAGACATTCTCCGCCAGCAAGTGCGTTTAGCGTCACGGATGACACTGCGAGCGATCGCACGCTTCTGCTTAAAATCAGGAAGTCTCTCCATGGTTCTATGTACCGGTACCTGCCCCACTCAGGATAGTGAGGTCAAAGGCGTAACGTGGGCAAGGCTGAGCACAACAGGAGACCACCAAGGCCTCATATCTGAGAAAACCTGCCGATAGTTTGGGGTATAGAATGAGAGAGGCTGCGGGGGGGGTTTTTTTAAAACCGGAGGATGAGAAAGCAGTAAAACTCATCAATGAGGACGAAGAAGGAACCTCACTAAAAAACAGTTAGTTTGTGAGTAAAGTTCCAATTTGCCTGAGCAAATTGCTAGCGTGGGGATATGAAGAGGTGGTGAATATGAAGGGGGTAAGACGAATGAAAGGGAAATGATCGCTGACATGTAATCCGGGAGAAAACAGACCCAGGTTAAGGTCTAAAGTGGTGGAGGAAAAGCAGACTGAGAATCGATGGAAGAGAGTGAAGTCCGAGGATCCAAAATGGGTGCGAGAGTACCTGTACTTAAAACATGGATGGGGTGGGTAGCTAAGAAAAGCTTCTAACTGAATACCACGGGAATCACAGTGAGGGAAGGCCACCGGCCGCCCCCATCGGCAGGGGAGGGGAAGATGATGTGGCATTAGGGGGGACGACCGAGTGCGGCGAAGGTAGAGACAGAAGCGGTGGCGGTAATGGACGAAACATAGAAAAGGCAATATCCTGGAAATGATAATGCCCAAGGAAGGAGAGAGATATAAAGAAACAGAGCGTATAGTCCACCTATGCAAGTGGATACGGGCCTGCTGTTTAAATGCAGCAAGTAACGAACAGAATAGCTGATGGTACGGAATATCAGTGCGTAGAAGAAGGGCACTTTCATTAAAGGTCCCATCAGGAAAAGGATCTGAAGAATACAAATAAATTATAGCCTGAGATGGATAATAACAGCAAGAGTAATTTTGGTTCGCCTGTAAGCAAACCAACCAACAGGGGAAAACTGGGAGAGGTAACCTGAAAGCCCACCCCGATTACCCCGAGGGCCGCTATATGTATTCCACTGTAAATAGGGCCATTATTGCAACGATAAAGATACCACTGATATCCGCAGGTAAGGGTTTCCTACGGACTAGAGGGGTTTAGAAAAGTCTAACATGCAGAGGCAGCGGAAAATGTTCAAGCAGCGAAGGAATGGTGCACTGCTGCGAAGAAAGGAGTTGCACAGTTGGAGAGGGGAGAGAGAAGGAGCAGAGGGTGGATCCAGTGTCCATTGATGGTTTGGTCTCTGCAATAACATTCAGAGACTGCTTCAAGAGTGTTTCGGATTCGAGACGGTTGTATGGGAGACAATATTGGGATGGTAGGGGATGGATTAGTAAAGATTGGGGGAACTGTTATGGACTGTACCAAGGTAGGGGGGGGCGAAAAGGTGGAGGGTATCTAAGAAGAAAGCTGAACGGTGATCAGAAGAGGAAGAAAACCTGGGAGGTGGCAGAAGAGGAATAAACTTGGGGGGAACAGGGAGGAAGGTACAGTACGAGAGGAGGGTGAACCTCTACACTTGTAACAGAGCAGTGAGAGGGGAAGAACCAGGTACTAGAAGACAGGAGTAAAATGAGGACGTGGAAGAAGGGAAGGGAGGGGATAAAGGACCTTTTTTTTTTTGACTTCTGATAAGAGAGGGACGATTGGGGGAGGAGGTGCGTACGAGATCTTGTCGATAATAACCGAGGCTTGTGAGGGAGAACACGAAGAAGCGAGAACAGACTGAGGCGTTGAAAGAAGGACAACTGAGCCCAGGACAGCAAAAAGAATTAGATACAGGATGACTTTGGGAAAGGTAACCAACAGAGGAGGCTGCAGAAGATGGGACCTCCAGAAGTGGGGGGATGTTTTGAAACACCGGAATAAGAAACACGAGGAAGTCTCCCTTGGAGGGCGGAGATGAGAAACTGCCATGGCATAGGGAACCTTCTGCCTCTTTTAGGTAACGGATTTCCCCTTTCATTTTTAGTAGACTTGGCAAACGGCGAGAGTACGAAGGGAGAGCCTCATGAACAATTAAGGCAAGAGGGAGGTCCGACTGCAAGACGTATTAGAATGTCACGGCACCACCGACTGGCCATTCGTCTATAGATCTGGCAAATTTCACTGGATGGCCAAATCGCCCAGCAATTTTCTACACTGTTGCGGTGTAGGGATCACCTTTTCGAACTTGTAACCGATGTCCTGCTACATAAACTGAGGATGGGAGTTCACGGCTGTCAAAGTTAAACAGCCACATTGCTAGGGTATCGCTCCGCCCACGGGCAGAAAGAACTAAAGTGTCCTACCTAGGTTGGAGATCCTTGGAGTTTCCCGCTGTTCAAGAATGTCATTGCCACATGTCGGAAATTTGTTGAACTAATGGTATTGGGGCAGTATGACGGTACCTACTACAAGAATTGAGGGAAATGATGTTTTTTCCCAAAAAAAAAATAGTGACAGGAACCAGTATCGATTGGGAAAGAAGAGAAAGATCATGACTTGGGGTAGCATTCTGTAGTCATGATTGATGCACGTACCGCTCTAAGAGCATGAAAAAAATCTCTATACCAACAGGCATATGAATACCTTGCCAATACTATTTATTTATTTATTTTATTTCGTAATTTAAGCATACATACAAGAGGTACTAAAAATACAGGTAATAGCAGCATTGCCAAAGCCCAGCTTATATGCATAGCAAATACGGCTGGCTTAAAATTAACTTAAGATTAACTAAGGCAATGATGAAATCAGTGATAAAACATTATGATAAACAGATAACTATAAAGCACAAATGAGATATTACGAAAGACAGGTCATATGGTTGCATGCATTGCTGTACATTCATCGAATGGAGTATTCTTAGGTAGTGTAGTTTAAAAAAATAACAAAGTTAGATTGGGTCCTAGTTTAACATTTGTTTTACCAAAATTGGAGTTTCCTTTAGACCTTTTCTTTATTCAGAATAAAAGTGCTTGAATAAAACTTTGAAGTATCGGAGGGGTGGTTCCCTCGATTAGCGACAAAATCCATTTATCAATGTGGTCTTAGGATAGAACCCCCGTTGTTAAACGAGGAGAGGCTGGATTCCACTGTAAATAAGCCATGAAGCAGTTAATAGACGTAACAGTAACCAGTTGTCTAACAGACGCAGGAGGGTCAGTAAAGAGCCAAACATGCGGAGGCATTGAGGAAACCAGTAAAGAGTGAAGTGTTGGAAAGATGTAGAAAGGTGGTGTGAAGAAGGGTGCACAACGTGAGAATGGGAAGTGGTTGGCCAGAGAGAGGGACTGGTGTTCATCGTAGGTGTTCTCTTCCGGATAAACATGGCTATAACACTATCAGATGCATCTCGAATGTGAAGGCCTAGACTTAAGAGATAGGGATAGAATAAACATTGGAAATAATCATTGGTTTGGGGGCTGAAAGACATTTAGATTAAATGGGTGCAAACTTTGGAAAAGGATATGTGTTGTCGAATTTAGATATGTGGGGGCAATGTAGACATTGAAAATATGAATTGAAAGGTGAAGAAGTTGGGACATTAAGAGATGATGAGGTTGGAATCCAGAGCCCAGGACACACAATGGATGGGAAACAGGAGGTTCCTGTGGAAGTAAGGATACAGAGGCATTTAGGCAACCACTGAAAACTGGGGCTATCTAGAGACCCGGAATAAGACACCATGGGAGTCTAACCTGGAGGCAGAGATGGGAAACTGCCATGACTGTATGAAAATGCCTCTTTCCTCTTTTAAGACAACAGATCTCCCTTTTCCTTGAGAAAATCGGAACAACAGTGAGAATTATGGCAGGGTGCGCTTCTTTGCATTAGTAAGGGAGGGTGGCTGCAGATTGACTGTTATGGTCAGCTGCACCACACCACCGGCATACTGTCACTGAACCTACAATATTTTGGCTGGTGGCCTGAAGTGCCAGCATTTTTTAAATTATTCAGGGTAGGGATCACCTCTTACATTTGAGGCATTCTCCCACTACGTAAAACAGATAAATAACGCCTCCACCAGCAGGCCGAGGGGTGTCAACTTTAATGATCGAGAGATTCTGGATACAAGCTGCTCAGAAATGTCTTCATTACATGCGAGAAAGTCCACGTTGTATGACTATATTGAAGGGATTACAACTCCACAGCAAGAATTAAGGAAGATGTGTTTGCAAATCATAACTGGTGTGTTGTCAACAATGTCAAGAGGTGAAAGATTATTTTGCCTGCTCAGCATTTTGTGCTGTGACAATGCATGTGCCACTCTTAAGACATGGAAGGAAATCCCCAATCTGGTAAAGAATGCCTTCTTGATCCCTGTGGTCAGAAATATAGTCAGTAGCAGAAGTTTTTGGATGTAAAAAATTTTTTGTCAAGGAGGACTTGAAAAAATAGAGCATAAGGGTAGGAAATTTGCCTAGTTGGAAACATTTCATGAAGTTTGAGAGAGACTGAGGTAGGGTCTTTAAAGCACAGGTTGAGATCTTTTAGATGGGAGGTTGGAGGGGGGGGCCATCCTGAGTCGCATGTACATCTGAAAATCAACACATTTTAGGAGAGAAGCCAGGATCATAGCAAAAGCCACATCGACATCAGATGTACTAAAGGGTCGGTCAGAACATGGACCAGAGGAGAGTAAAGGAAATGTTCCCCCTAGAAGGCACGGGGAGAGAAGTCTGAAGGTGTGCCACAGAAGGAAAGGGTATGGTTTGGGTCTCCATGATAAGTTTCCCCTTTTTTTTTCATTTAAAAAAAGGGAAAGGGGAAAAAAGAGAAGAGTGTGGAAATGTGGAGAGAGAACTCCCAAGAGGAATGAAAGGGACTGTATATCCCCCTCCACATCCAAGAGGCCCTGAGTGTGACCGGCAGTGCGATGCGGCATGGAACCTGTGCCCTTCTGTACCATTCATGCTGGTAAAACCAACAATCCATGATAACCCACACCTACCAAACCACCCCCAGTGGGCAAAAGAAGAGGGCGGTCGGAAACCCGCCACAAGGCATACCTCCTTCAAACCACCACCTCCCAGAACCGACAGGCAGCCTCCAGAGTTACAACCTGTCACTCGAAGGGCATTGTAAGCCAAACCCTCCCAGAACTCTGGAGGGGGACTTGGGACACCCCAGAACAATCCAGATTCCCCAGCAAACTACAACCACCACCAACTACCCTCAACGAAATGGGATGGACAATGACAGACTTTCCCCCAACCTAGGAGCTAGAATTTCAGAGGGAAAGACCCCAAAGGCCAAAAGCGAAAAGGACAGAGAGGGATGGGTTAAAGGAGGAAGGGGAAAGGAGAGATGGAAGGGTGGGCGGGGAAAGGAAGAAAATGGGGGTAATTAGTTCAGTTGAAGGAAGAAAATTGAAAGGTCCATTTCTTCAGACCAAAGCCTTTTCCTCACCACTGCTAGGAATTCCCCCTCCTTGAAGATGTCTAAAATTAGTAGGTTGGCTGTGGGCAGACCTACTGGAGCCAAGTGAGGAAGGTGGGCAGGACATACAAGGAACACTGACACATCACTTGGTAGGACATTTTGAGTGAAATGTGAGAAAATGTTAACCTCTGCAAGATTCTTATAAATAGTGAAATCACAGGACTGTAGCTCACAAGTCCCAGTTGAGGTCAAATTATTCATTTCAAAAATACAGAACTTCAGCTCAACTCTCACTACCCACCACAAAGCAAAGTGATTTCATTAAATAAAAGCTTTAACCCTTTGACTGCTGCAAGCCCCTTTCTGAAACTGTCATTCTATGTTCAGAATTTTTTTTTGAAAAAAAAAAAAAAAAAAAAATCTTATGAAATGATACAGAATCTTTTCCCGATGGGAACGACCACCAAAAGTATGAAATTTGGTTTGAAAACTCATGGAATTACATTCCCCGCAAAGTTAGCTGTCCCCGGGGACAACGCAATCAGTTTAATTTTGGCGACTTTGAGCCCCGTTTTTGGTCAATTCCGTTTTCCATTGGGCCAAACTCATAGCTATTTCTTTAGAACCCTTCCTTTTTTTTCTATCAGCTGAATACAAGAAACTGCCCATTTTAAACCGATCTGAACACCCAATAAAGTGGTCAGAAATTGGCAATTTGGCCAATTTCACGCAAATTAAAAAAAATGCCAATTTCAAAATAGGGTTCAGAATAAACAATGTAGACATTCTTGGGACTAAAATAACATATCCTCTGTTTATTAGTCACGTCTCTAGGCCCCTCTTAAATTACTAAATTTCTTTTCTATTTTTGATTTTTTATTCATACAAAAAATACAAAATTTACTGTTATGCAGACTACTGCATTATTGTAAAAATGGTATAAATAATATCAGTGCACTAGTGAAAGAAATTAGACTCTCCACACCCCAACACTTGCCTCTTCCACACCCCAACACTGCCTTTGCACACCCCAATAAATGCCTCTCCACACCCCAACACTGCCTCCCCACACCCCAACACTTCCTCCCACACCCCAACACTGCCTCCCAACCCCAACACTGCCTTCCCACCCCAATTTCTGCCTTTCCCACCCCAACACTGCCTCCCCACACCCAACACTGCCCCTCCACCCCAAAACTGCCTCCCCACACCCCCAAAACTTTTCCTCCCCAACCCCAAAATACTGCCTCTCCACACCCCAACACTGCCTCCCCCACCTCAACACTGCCTCCCCCCCACCCCAATACCATCCCCCCACACCCCAAAACTGCCTCTCCACCCTCAACACTGCCTCTCCACACCCCAACACGTTCCCCCCCCAAACCCCCCAAAACCCCCCAAAAACCCCCCCCCCACACCCCAACACGCCTCCCACACCCCAACACTTCCTCCCCACCCCCAAAACATGGGTTCCCCCCACCCCCCAAAAATGCCTTTTCCCCACCCCCAAAACTGCCTCCCCACACCCCAACCTTGCCTCTCCACACCCCAACATGCTCCCCCAAACCCCCAACCTGCCTCCCCACACCCCAAACTTTGCCTCCCACACCCCCCACACTTTCCTCCCCACACCCCAATACGCCTCCCCACACCCCAACACTGCCTCCCCCCCCCACCCCAAAATACTGCCTCCCACAAACCCCCAACCCTCCTCCCCCCCCACCCCCAAATACTGCCCTCCCCACACCCCAACAAAATGCCTCCCACACCCCCAAAACCCGCCTCTCCACCCCCAACACTCCCCCCCCCCCCCCCAACACGCCCCTCCAACCCCCCAAAGCCCTCCCAAACCCCCAAACCCTGTCCCCCCCCCCAACCTGCCTTTTCACCCCCAAAACTGCTCTCCACACCCCAACACTGCCTCCCACACCCCAACAAATAAGGTCCCCACAAACCCCAACCCTTGCCTCTCCAACCCCAACAATGCCCTCCCACCCCCAAATTGCCTTCCCACACCCCAAACGGCCCTTTTCCCCAACCCCAACATTTTCCTCCCCCACCCCAAATTTTCCCTCCCCCCACCCCAACACTGCCCCCCAACCCCAAACGCCTCCCCCACCCCAACACCTCCCCCCCCAAAAACCCCAAACTGGCCCTCCCCCCACACCCCCCAAACTGCCCCCCCCACACACCCAACACGCCTCCCCCAACCCCAAAACTGTCCCCCCCCCCCAAAAAGCCCCCCCCCCCCCCCCCTCCTCTCCCACACCCCCACCCTGCCCCCCCACAACCCCCCCCAACACGCCTCCCCACACCCCCAAATTAAACTCCAACCAACCCAAAACTCCCCCCCACCCCAAAAACTGCCTCCCCCCAAAAACCCCAATTTTCCCTCCCCCCACACCCCAACACTCCCCTCCCACACCCCCAAAACTGCCTCCCACACCCCAACACTGCCTCCCCACACCCCAACACCCCCCTTCCACCCCCAACCGCCTCTCCACAACCCCAAACAAATGCCTCCCCACCCCAAACCCCAAAACGCCTTTGCAACACCCCAATGACGCCCCCTCCAACCCCAAAAAGGACACCCCAAAAACCCCCCCCCCTCCCCCCAACAACCCCCAACCTGCCCCCCACACCCCAACACTGCCTCTCCAACCCCACATTTTTCCTTCCCACCCCCCAAACCCGCCTTTCCACACCCCAACACCCTTCTCCCCCCACACCCAACATGCCCTCCCACCCCCAAAGTCCCCACACCCCAAAAAATACACTTCCCCCCCCCCCAATAAAATGCCTCTCCACACCCCAACACTTTGCCTCCCCACCCCAACACTCCCCCCACACCCCAAAACCCCCCTGTCCCCCAAACCCCAAACTGCCTCCCCACACCCCCAAACACGCCCTCCCCACACCCCAAACGCTCCCCAAAACCCAACACCCCTCCCCACACCCCAAACAACCCCCCCCCAAACCCAAAATGCCACCCCCCCCACCCAACACTGCCTCTCCCAACCCCAACACCTTCTGCCTCCCCAACCCCAACACCCCCCCCTTCCCCACCCCCCACTGCCTCCCACACCCCAAACACTCCCCTCCCACAACCCCAACACCCGGGCCCTTCCCCCCCACACCCCCAAACGCCCCCCCAAAACAGCCTTCCCCCCCCGCCCCCACACCCCCAAAACTGCCTCCCCACACCCCAAACTTTCTCCCCCCCCCCAAAAGCCCCCAATAAAAACTGCCCCCCACACCCAACACTGCCTCCCCCCCCCCAACACTGCCCCTCCACACCCCAACAATTTTTTTCTCCCCACAAAAAACCTTCCCCCCAAAAGGGGGGGGGGGGGGGTCCCAAAACAAACCCTTTTTTTAAATGCCCTCTTACCAAAAAACAGTACGGGGGAAAAAACTTTTTACACCCCCAAACTGCCTTTTCCCCCAAAAAAAAAAGGCCGTTTTCCCTCCAAACACTGGGTCTCCCAAAAAATGTCCCCCCAAACCCCATACCTCACTGTCCCCCCCATCTTCTCCTCCCCAACCCCAAATTTTTAAAAAACCCCAAAAACCCGCCCCCCAAACCCCAAATTACCCCCAAAACCACTGCTAAAACACAAAAGTCCCCCACCCCAAAGCCCCCCCACACCCCCAAAAAACCTTACAAATGTCCCAACCCACCAAAAAAAATTTAACCCCCCCAATTAACTTAGCCCCCCAACAACGTTTTTAAAACCCTTCCCCCCCCAATACCCTCTCCAAACCAAGGGGCGGGATTTCCCCCCGGGGAAAAAAAAAAAAAATTCTTTTTTTTTAAAAGTTTTCCTTTTTCCCAAACCCTAAAAGAAAACAAAGTAAAAAAATTGAAATAAAAACTT
>NC_069435.1:7520984-7657152 GCF_026875155.1 Cherax quadricarinatus | reverse complement strand
ACTACAGTAAGTAAACCACAAATTTATAGTTGATCAACTCTTGCAGGTTTCGTTCAAATATAACATCGGGTTTGTTTATGTAGTTCAACCTCAAAGGTAGGTTTATTAAAGAAATGTTGAACATTAAGGGGGGAAAAAATTTAATCCCCATTATTTCTTGCATTTCGCTCGTGTATTTGCGGTCTGAACGCCTGCAAGTAATGTCACGTGTTGTTCCACACTATCCCTGCTGGACTCGTCAAGGGGAGGAGGGAACTTTTGCGTGGGTGCATGTGTATTAAAAATGCCTTCATCTTCACTAGGATAGTAATATTAACAGACTCATTAGAATCGTTAGAGTCATCATCAAAAAACTGAGGTTGCTATTCCCAGTTACAGGAAGCAGAGGCTCGTGAGAGTTAATGGAGATGTGGAGGCTCCAAGGGAATATTAGGTAGGCAAGGTGAGTTCCTTGGGAAAGTTCCTGTTCAACAGGATCAGTTCTATAGCGGGAGAGTAGGCCCCAAATTTTACTGGGGCATTGTTATGTTCAGTTGTTGACTTATCGGGTTGAGGGGAGTTGACAACCTGGGTTTGCGAGGTGGGAGATCCTGGCCAGGGATGACTTAGGCTTATTTTAGATGTAGAGTACGGTACGTACTTCTTGTTATGAGAAGGCTGGGTCATAAAAACCTTCACTTTTTTCTGGGATATTGATGGGAGTTGATCCCATTAGCCATTAACAGATCATTTAAAAACTGAGAGCAGAGTTGAATGTCACCACCTGCTATGTCTTTGGGGCCATCATGTACATTAGTTGTGCTCTCGTCATATCCCCGGCTGTGGATACCTGAGACATAGGAGATGAGACTGAACCTTGTTGTTGCATTTGTGTATGTTGGAAGTGAGGGTTAGATTGGGGCGCCCCAAAGAGGGGCAGAATTCCAAACATTGGAACCATTGGTAGAGACCTGAGGAGTCCCATTTTGATCCAGGCAAAGCTGGGAAGGAAGTTTGGGCATCGTTGGCGTGCCTGGGGAGTGGTCTTCTTAGAAGAGACAGTTTCTTGGCTTCAAGAATTTTCTGCATTTTTCCCTTTTTTTTTTTAGGACAAAAAGCAGAAACAGCATGATGTTTTCCAATTGTAGAGGACACATTTGGGGGTATTTTTGTTGGGTTTCAATCTCGATACGAATGTTGGCCCAGAGCAAATGCTACAAATCTGCCCTTGAGTACTGCATTTGTTGTTGTTATGACCAAAGGCATAACACTAAAAACATTGTGTCACACTGACAAAGCGTTCAAGAGAAATTGGTCAGGTGTACATCTGGTGCCAAAACATTTGAAGCCATTTTTGACAACACAATTTTGGCCCTCCTCAGTGTCTCAAGTATTAACTTTAAGGTACCTTGTTGTGTGTTAAATTCAGAATTTATGTGCTTCTAAAGGCCCGAATTCAGAATTTCTCTGATTTAAAGACCCTCCACAATTTCATTCACTGGCTATGTTTTCATAAAACTTTGATTCCTGGCCACAAACACAGTCCTCTGAGCTTGAGAGCTCTCCAATGCAACTGGGTAAACCAGTATTCTGCCAGTTTTTCAAGCACATCATGCCTTCACAGTTGAAGTAACTCTTCTTCCGAAGAGGGAGAAGTACTGCTTCCAGCGTGGGTTTGGAAAAACCATCCACTGGAGCAATCAGTGAGTTTTGGAGCAATACAGTTAGAATTTCTATCAAGTGACCTTTGATTAACCATCAAATGCTTTACTGCTTACACGTACCTCGCCATAGATGTCTAGGAAGGAGCATCTGGCAGAGGAGTAGCCTTAACAAAAGGGATCCTTTCCTTAATGTTAGCCTAACACTCTATTTTCAGCTAGACTTATGAAGTGTCCAGCCCCCTAAGATAGCCTACCCTCGATAGTGAGGTGAAAAAAAGGCCCCAAGGCAAAATCGGCCGATTAAAAAAAACCACACGGGCTACCGGATGGTCAAAATGCCGTTGTGTTAACTCGCCAAAGCGAAGTTTGCCGAAAAGAAAAGGTAGGAAAGTCCAAAGGATAGCAATGTATGTAGTGGTGTTAAGTGTGTGGCCAGTGTTGATGTTTGTGAGGGGGGATGGGGGGATGGGGATGAGAGGGGTGAACAAGCAAGCAAGTCACCCCGCCTTACCCTCTTGATGGGATGGGGCTCGAAGTGACTGCAAGCAAGTCTCCTCTCAGCTCTGGTGAAGAACTACTCAGGATAACCCAAGAAAATTCTCGAGCAACAGTGTTCAGAGTTGCTCAGCTAAAGAGCAGGAACGACGACGTCTTCTCTCCACGGTGGCTGGGCTGCTACTCTTCTGATATCTATTTGTCTTGTCGATTACAGAGGTACATAATTGTTCCAGGGACTGGACTCCAAAGTTTTAATAGCTGAACAAGTTACAGAGGTAATGAACTCACAATTTACAAAGGTAATGAACTCACAATTTACAAAGGTAATGAACTCACAATTTACAAAGGTAATGAACTCACAATTTACAAAGGTAATGAACTCCAGGTAGGTCTGGTCACAATCATGACAAGTTACAAAGGTATTTACAGATTACAGAGGTACGTAATGGGTCCAGGGACTGGGCCCCCAAATTTTGATAGCTGAACTAGGTACAAAGGTAATGAGCTCACAAGTTACAAAGGTAATGAATTCTGTAGAATGGTTACTTACGTTTAAACATGCTACAATCATAATTAATTAAGAGAGTAATGAGCAGTTTTCACACTTGTCCACACCGGCACAACTGTAATGAGTTCTTGGTGCAAATATTGATTGTGAGACCACATAACATACACACACACACACAACACACACACACACCCACAAACACACACACACACAAACACACACACACACACACACACACACACACACACACACACGACACACACACACACACACACACACTCACAGCACACATACACACACACCCAGACACACACACACACACACACACACACACACACACACACACACACACACACACACACACAGCACACACTGTGCAATGCTTTATTTACAGCTAGCAAAGTCAGGTATTCCTCCAGAATGGTCTGCAATATACCACTGTGGATAAAAAACTTTGCCATTTCTTGAACATTTCTGAGTGAGTTTGTTTCTTAATTCATTAATTTGATCACACTCCAGTACATAATGACGCAAGGTGTGACAATAAATCCATCTGGCAAAGTTTACATTTCGTATGGTCTACATCTGGGGTGGTGATTTAACCTGCGTCCAAGATACTTGTAACCCAGCCGGAGCCGGCCAGTAGTGACACCCAAGAGTCGGCTTATCATGTTGATGCACCATAGACATGTGGCTTCCCTCCTGCATGATTGGAATGATGATAGATGGACTGACTTTGTCAATCCCCTAAGTCTTAATCAATAATGATCATTTGAAGTTTCTTTTCGTAATTAATGTTTCTCAAACGCTAACTGACAACCCAAGATTGTAAATCAACCCCTCTGAACAGCATACAGCTTAGGCCAATTTATCAGTTCTATCATGCATCTGAAGACCAAGTGAGATGAGGAACCGACAGCATGTGCACTCTGACTCCACTGTCCACATCTTACCATATCTAGTCCTGGCTTCTGACCACAAGCATGCCACAATTTTATACTTAATGAGTTGAGAGCAATTATGGATGACAGAGAAATCAGTTACAATTAAAGTGGTCAACCCTTATATATACATGGACACATTTGAATTGCAAGAGGTATGGCAAACAGTTCTGTTTTGAAGGGTAGAGCCCAGTTATTGATGCGTGCTCCAATTTCTTTATGAGAGTCCATCACTCTGTGTGACAACATGCAGTCACTACCAAGCTGCACCAGTGGATGTGAAACAGAACCATGACGTAAATAATTTGTGAAAGTGTTCTGTGTGAACTAAGTTATCAATTACAGCTTAAGGCATCATGTTTGCTTCATGACGAAGCTTATGGTTGTGATTTAAGAAGAGTTTTTTGGGGGGAAATGGAGGGAATGGTAGTTTGGAATGGGTAATATCCTATGGAAGCAGAGAAATGTTCTCTGTTGTCTAACTTGAATATAGATCATGTAAGCTGGTTGTCATGTGGAGGTTTGGTTCCAGTTTTTTGTCGATCCATCTGAAGGATGTTCACAGTGCTGAGGAAAGTTTTGGAGGGCTTCTGTGCAGGGTTTTGAATGGCTAGCCTAAGCATGTGACCCCAATAAGGAATTTCTTTCAAGTAAAAGGCATCTCTAATGCTTGGAATATTTAAGTTCTTTTCCTTTTCCGCATGATTTAAAATTTTGGCAAGTATGGCGAGGCATCCTAGGATGATCCTCATTGCTATCGGTTTTTGCAGTTTTTTTCCAGCCTCCAAGCTTCCAGTCAGACACGAGTTGCAAGTAGTGGCGGCGAGCATAATCAACCTAGATCTAATATAAACCATGATACATCATTTTCACAATTTTAAACATTAGCAACCAAACCTGTGATGAAAACCTGCCACAACTCTAAGTGCTCTCAACCTTTTCTTTGTACTGCGACAAAGTCCTCGTTACAACAGGTCCAAGTAGGGGGAACCTCAAGCCTAGATACCTGTATCTGCTTAAATATTCTAGAAGAGACCCATCATGCAACTGGATCTGACGAAATGTGCCTCGTCTGGCCGAGGAGGACGCTGTTAGTTATCTTTGTTTTATCCCCTGAGATTATTAACCCCAGTCCTGACAAGAGGCTATACATGATTTAAGAAATGTTTTGGTTGGAGAATTCCGGTGGTGTGAAGCATTTTGTCATCAGGCAAGACTAACCAATAATGATGGGGCTGGCTAGGCAATGGCATTAAGTAAGGCATTAATCAAAATGTTGAAAAGGGTGGGACTAAGCACACCCTTCCCAGTGGGGTTCCTAATTCAAAATCTTTAGTTTCACTTCTATGTCCTGGAACAACACAGACACTTTCTGTTGGACAGGTAACCTTAATCCAGCGGGAGAATCAGCCATCATCCAACATCCTTCTGGCAAGTTTCACTTAATGATTACTTGTCGGTTGGCTACATCAAAAGCGGATTTAAGGTCAGGACGTAGTGTAGTGAAGCGATCAGTGTTCAGATGAGAAAGGTGGTAATGCATGATGCACACTCCTTCCATGCATGAATCCATGGCAACTGGGTGACAAGAATTTTCTTAATTCTGGTGCATAAGACGATTTAAGAATCATCCTTTACGAAGGGGAGTGTTTTACACAAGCAGCTAGTAGGGATATTGGGCCGAAATGATTTTGTTTGATTGGCTCGGATGGGAAATAATGAGGCATTGGTCCATGATTTAGAGGGAGCTCCCCTGGACTATAACTCATGTTATATAATTCAGTAAAGGATTGTACCTGTACTACGACAGCAGCAATCTGAGTATGTTTTGTAAGTAAAAACCAATCCCACAAACCAGCGGAACGTGCCGTTGCCCTTAGTTAGTGCTGCATCAAGTTCTTAATTAGTGAAAGCATTGTTGCAGTCATCTCTTGCTGAGCATATAAAGCAAACAAGTCTCTTCTCTTCCCTTGTATCATATTGTCCATAATTTCCGCCTGTGTGGTACTGGAAGAACGTCATGTAGCAGCCGCAAGCACTGACTAACTCATTCGCCCTATGCAAAGGATGAGGGTGGCGCGATCTGCCCAGTTCTTGTTACCCTTAATTCTATTATTCTCCTCCATGCCCGTGCTAAGTGGGGTGTGAGCATTGAGACCTTTGACAAATTGTTCCCCAGTCTGTTTGCCGCAGCTTCTGTCCAGTACGCTGCTCTGCAGCAGCAAGGAGCAAGTTGGGAAGAGGCTCAGCATTTCAGGTGTACGATGATTTCTATGAGGCTAGGCCTAGTCCTGCGACAGTACGTTATTTTCATGTTCGAAGTTTAGAATCATTTAATAGGTAAGATTTTTATAGACTTATGGATTATATGGAAGTCATTGTGATTTAGAGTAGTAGGAAGGTTGACAGAGAGGCGCTCTAAGAAGTTCTAAATACTGCGTCACAGGTCATTGTATAAAAAAAAAGTCTCGAACAGAGGTAACATCCATAGGAATTATACCATTCAGTCAAATTGTGCAAGACAAAGTCATCATGTTGATGCAGGAGGAAACATTAAGGACGTTCCGTGAATACCCACCAGGGAGAATAGTATTACCAATACTAGAGAGGTTAGCCTGGAAATGATTCAGACTCAATAACAGTTACAATGGAAAGACTTCACACCTGGCAGAAGTAATGGTTGAAGCCCAGGCACAGATCAAGGACAACCTCCATAATGTGTGGGTTTCAAGGTCACCTACGAATTTGCACATTATCATGAATGTTTTAAGAGTACAACAGATTTGATTGCCATTGACGATTACGCAAACTGAAAGTTTCCAATGCTTTTTGTTCTTGCAATTAATAAATCACCAATAATGATAGTAGTTCAGACTGAGCCCAAGTTGGGAGCTCCAAGTAATTAACTTATCACAGGAGCGGTACAAGTTAAATATTTTGAGACATAGTGTCCCAATAAAAAAATTCCAACACCGTGAATACGATAGCCCGCTCTGTTTCTTATGTCAAGAAGTTGATGGAAGGTAAGTGATTTTTTAATATATAGAACACAAGAATAGTAGGATTGAGGTATATGCAACAAACGATGGCAAAATTAGGGTTGGATTTTTCAGGGACTCGCAACTCTTTGTAGACACACAATAACACAGGATTCAGTGGTTACTTTATGAATGCAGGACAGAAAATCTTTTCTAAGGACGCAATATTCAACTTAAAAGGGATGGATTATACGAGTTTGGTTCCATTAAAAAGTCGCAGGATGTATTCAATTTCCTCAGCAAAATGAAAAAACTTCTAAATAACAAACAAACCATAATCATATCAATATCATCAGTATTACATCCTTATTCCATGAGCTCCTAATGCGCTTCATTAGTGAGACCTCTTGGGAGTAAGATAAGATAAGATTTCGTCGGATTTTTAACCCGGGAGTAGCCACCCAGGTAACCCAAGAAAGTCAGTGCGGTCAATCGAGGTCTGTCTAACTAATTTCCATTGGGGTCCTTAATCTTGGCCCCCAGGATTCGACCCATCACACCAGTCGACTAACACCCAGGAATCCTGATTTTGCTGCTAGGTGGAAAGTCAGGACAACAGGTGTAAAGGAAACGTGTCGAAAATGTTTCCACCCCCGGGAATCGAACCCGGCCCATCCGAGTGTGAACCGGGAGCTTTTAGCCACCAGGCCACCGGGCCACCGGGAGTCCTATTGTACAGAGGTCCCCTGCGCTCTTTGTCTGGTGGAATGTATGGATCGTTGACACTATCCCTCGCACTTCACCCTCCGCGACTTAATTACAACTCATCACTATCATCACATTATCACAACTTTGGGGCCCTTCCCTGGACCCATTACGTTCCTCTGTAAATCTGTAAATACCTTTTGTAAACTTTCATGATGTGACCAGACGTACCAGGAGTTCATTACCTTAGTAAATTGTGGATTCCTTTACATCAACCAAATCTTTCAGTGGGCTGCAGAAAACAATATGAAGTTCAACGATGAGAAATTTCAATTACTCAGATATGGTAAACATGAGGAAATTAAATCTTCATCAGAGTACAAAACAAATTCTGGCCACAAAATAGAGCGAAACACCAACGTCAAAGACCTGGGAGTGATCATGTCGGAGGATCTCACCTTCAAGGACCATAACATTGTATCAATCGCATCTGCTAGAAAAATGACAGGATGGATAATAAGAACCTTCAAAACTAGGGATGCCAAGCCCATGATGACACTCTTCAGGTCACTTGTTCTATCTAAGCTGGAATATTGCTGCACACTAACAGCACCTTTCAAGGCAGGTGAAATGGCTGACCTAGAAAATGTACAGAGAACCTTCACGGCGCGCATAACGGAGATAAAACACCTCAATTACTGGGAGCGCTTGAGGTTCCTGAACCTCATCTGCATTCTTTTTGTCTTCTAGTGCATCTAGGACCTTGCCGTAATGATCCAGTAGTTCAAATTCAAATTCAAACTTTATTCTCCATAAGTATTACAATGCTGAGTTTACAGAATTTGGTTATTGTGTGGTTTACATGTAGTAAAATAATAATTACAGAGTGTACCACTAGAACGCCTAGCATGGCTAGGCATTTCGTGCAGACTTATATTAAATCTTAGGTTTAAAATGTTACAAAATTATGAGATAAGTTGGTATTATGGCTAAGTGACTAAATACTAGTTGTGAGTTTAGCAATGTGAATGCTTTTGTTTTGGCACTATACGTAGTTTCAGTATTGGAGTATCACAGGCCAACTTATGACTAGTTAAGATTTATTATTTTGAGATTGAGATTGATATTTCTGTTTATGGTCAAATGGGTGAGTGAGTGTAAGTGTGAACCACCAGGTGGTATTCGTATTATTAGTTGACAGGGTGTATCAGGGAGATAAGATGTTTTCTGATGGTAGTTTTGAAGGTGATGAATGTGTCTGCAGTTTTGGAATTTTCAGGTAGGGTGTTCCAGATTTTAGGGCCTTTGACATACATTGAATTTTTGTAAAGGTTTAGTCGGACACGGGGAATGTCATAGAGATGTTTGTGTCTGGTGTTGTGCCTGTGGGTTCTGTCACAACTATCAAGAAAGCGTTTTAGGTCAAGGTTAATATTGGAATTTAAGGTCCTGTAGATGTAGATTGCACAGTAGTAAGTGTGGATGTACTGAACAGGGAGTAAGTTTAGATCTATGAAGAGTGGTGGGGGGGGGGGTGTTGCCAGGGATGGGATTTAATGATTATTCTTACTGTGGCTGTTTGTTGGGTTATTATTGGCTTTAGGTGTGTTGCTGCAGTTGAACCCCAAACACAGATAGCATAGGTGAGGTATGGATATATAAGTGAATGGTATAGTGTGAGAAGGGCAGTTTGCGGCACGTAGTATTGTATCTTGGAGCGACCTGCTCTAAACCCATGTTGCCCTGGAGTTTACCTGGAGAGAGTTTCGGGGGTCAACGCCCCCGCGGCCCGGTCTGTGACCAGGCCTCCTGGTGGATCAGCGCCTGATCAACCAGGCTGTTGCTGCTGGCTGCACGCAAACCAACGTACGAGCCACAGCCCGGCTGATCAGGAACTGACTTTAGGTGCTTGTCCAGTGCCAGCTTGAAGACTGCCAGGGGTCTGTTGGTAATCCCCCTTATGTGTGCTGGGAGGCAGTTGAACAGTCTCGGGCCCCTGACACTTATTGTATGGTCTCTTAACGTGCTAGTGACACCCCTGCTTTTCATTGGGGGGATGGTGCATCGTCTGCCAAGTCTTTTGCTTTCGTAGTGAGTGATTTTCGTGTGCAAGTTCGGTACTAGTCCCTCTAGGATTTTCCAGGTGTATATAATCATGTATCTCTCCCTCCTGCGTTCCAGGGAATACAGGTTTAGAAACCTCAAGCGCTCCCAGTAATTGAGGTGTTTTATCTCCGTTATGCGCGCCGTGAAAGTTCTCTGTACATTTTCTAGGTCGGCAATTTCACCTGCCTTGAAAGGTGCTGTTAGTGTGCAGCAATATTCCAGCCTAGATAGAACAAGTGACCTGAAGAGTGTCATCATGGGCTTGGCCTCCCTAGTTTTGAAGGTTCTCATTATCCATCCTGTCATTTTTCTAGCAAATGCGATTGATACAATGTTATGGTCCTTGAAGGTGAGATCCTCCGACATAATCACTCCCAGGTCTTTGACGTTGGTGTTTCGCTCTATTTTGTGGCCAGAATTTGTTTTTTACTCTGATGAAGATTTAATTTCCTCATGTTTACCATATCTGAGTTACCATATCTGGGTTGTGTAATTGATGGGTATCTAGATGGGTGGCGATCTTGCTTCTTAGGACCCTTTCAAAGATTTTTATGATATGGGATATTAGTGCTATCGGTCTGTAGTTCTTTGCTATTGCTTTACAGCCCCCTTTGTGGAGTGAGGCTGTCTGTTTTTTTAGTAACTGTGGGACGACCCCCGTGTTCATGCTCCCTCTCCATAGGATGTTAAGAGCACGTGATAGGGGCTTCTTGCAATTCTTGAAGAACACGGAGTTCCATGAGTCTAGTCCTGGGGCAGAGTGCATGGGCATGTCATTTACCGCCTGCTCAAAGTCATTTGGCGTCAGGATAGCATCAGATTGGTTGGGTAAATGTTTTGTTAGTGGGATGAATTGTAAAGGACCTGCCTAGTATGGGCCAGCAGGCCTCCTGCAGTGTTCCTCCTTTCTTATGTTCTTATGTTCTTATGCTCTCTTATAAAAAAAATTCATTTTGATTTTCGACTCTCAGTCTGGTTAGCGGCTTGCTAAAAACTGAGTCATATTGGGACTTGAGTAGCTCACTCATTTCCTTGCTGTCATCTGTGTAGGACCCATCTTGTTTAAGTAGGGGCCCAATACTGGATGTTGTTCTCGACTTTGATTTGGCATAGGAAAAGAAATACTTTGGGTTTCTTTTGATTTCATTTATGGCTTTTAGTTCTTCCTGCGATTCCTGACTCCTATAAGATTCCTTTATCTTAAGTTCAATGTTTGTTATTTCTCTGACCAGTGTCTCCCTACGCATTTCAGATATATTGGCCTCTTTTAGCCGCTCTGTTATTCTTTTCCATCGCCTATAAAGGGAGCGCCTGCCTCTTTCTATTTTACATCTACTCCTCATTTTTCTTAAAGAAATAAGCCTTGAGCATACATCGAGTGCCACCGAGTTAATTTGTTCTAGGCATAAGTTGGGGTCTATGTTGCTTAGTCTATCTTCCTAGCTTATATCGTTTAAGACTTGGTTTACTTGGTCTCACTTTATGTTCTTGTTACTGAAGTTGAATTTGGTGAAGGCTCCCTCGTGACTAATCTCATTTTGTCGGTCTGGGGCTCTGCGCATACATGTCTGAACCTAGATTATGTTGTGATCTGAGTATGTGGAAAATTGCATTTATCTGAATGTAACTAATTATGCACATAACAGATTTGTCAGTTAAAAATAGGAGAGGAGAGTTATTAAATGGAGAATTAGAGGTATTGGGAAGATGGAGGGAATATTTTGAGGAATTGTTAAATGTTGATGAAGATAGGGAAGCTGTGATTTCGTGTATAGGGCAAGGAGGAATAACATCTTGTAGGAGTGAGGAAGAGCCAGTTGTGAGTGTGGGGGAAGTTCGTGAGGCAGTAGGTAAAATGAAAGGGGGTAAGGCAGCCGGGATTGATGGGATAAAGATAGAAATGTTAAAAGCAGGTGGGGATATAGTTTTGGAGTGGTTGGTGCAATTATTTAATAAATGTATGGAAGAGGGTAAGGTACCTAGGGATTGGCAGAGAGCATGCATAGTTCCTTTGTATAAAGGCAAAGGGGATAAAAGAGAGTGCAAAAATTATAGGGGGATAAGTCTGCTGAGTATACCTGGTAAAGTGTATGGTGGAGTTATTATTGAAAGAATTAAGAGTAAGACGGAGAATAGGATAGCAGATGAACAAGGAGGCTTTAGGAAAGGTAGGGGGTGTGTGGACCAGGTGTTTACAGTGAAACATATAAGTGAACAGTATTTAGATAAGGCTAAAGAGGTCTTTGTGGCATTTATGGATTTGGAAAAGGCGTATGACAGGGTGGATAGGGGGGCAATGTGGCAGATGTTGCAAGTGTATGGTGTAGGAGGTAGGTTACTGAAAGCAGTGAAGAGTTTTTACGAGGATAGTGAGGCTCAAGTTAGAGTGTGTAGGAAAGAGGGAGATTATTTCCCGGTAAAAGTAGGCCTTAGACAGGGATGTGTGATGTCACCGTGGTTGTTTAATATATTTATAGATGGGGTTGTAAAAGAAGTAAATTCGAGGGTCTTGACAAGAGGCGTGGAGTTAAAAGATAAAGAATCACACACAAAGTGGGAGTTGTCACAGCTGCTCTTTGCTGATGACACTGTGCTCTTGGGAGATTCTGAAGAGAAGTTGCAGAGATTGGTGGATGAATTTGGTAGGGTGTGCAAAAGAAGAATATTAAAGGTGAATACAGGAAAGAGTAAGGTTATGAGGATAACAAAAAGATTAGGTGATGAAAGATTGAATATCAGATTGGAGGGAGAGAGTATGGAGGAGGTGAATGTATTCAGATATCGGGAGTGGACGTGTCAGCGGATGGGTCTATGAAAGATGAGGTGAATCATAGAATTGATGAGGGAAAAAGAGTGAGTGGTGCACTTAGGAGTCTGTGGAGACAAAGAACTTTGTCCTTGGAGGCAAAGAGGGGAATGTATGAGAGTATAGTTTTACCAACGCTTTTATATGGGTGTGAAGCATGGGTGATGAATGTTGCAGCGAGAAGGCTGGAGGCAGTGGAGATGTCATGTCTGAGGGCAATGTGTGGTGTGAATATAATGCAGAGAATTCGTAGTTTGGAAGTTAGGAGGAGGTGCGGGATTACCAAAACTGTTGTCCAGAGGGCTGAGGAAGGGTTGTTGAGGTGGTTCGGACGTGTAGAGAGAATGGAGCGAAACAGAATGACTTCAAGAGTGTATCAGTCTGTAGTGGAAGGAAGGCGGGGTAGGGGTCGGCCTAGGAAAGGTTGGAGAGAGGGGGTAAAGGAGGTTTTGTGTGCGAGGGGCTTGGACTTCCAGCAGGTATGCATGAGCGTGTTTGATAGGAGTGAATGGAGACAAATGGTTTTTAATACTTGACGTGCTGTTGGAGTGTGAGCAAAGTAACATTTATGAAGGGGTTCAGGGAAACCGGCAGGCCGGACTTGAGTCCTGGAGATGGGAAGTACAGTGCCTGCACTCTGAAGGAGGGGTGTTAATGTTGCAGTTTAAAAACTGTAGTGTAAAGCACCCTTCTGGCAAGACAGTGATGGAGTGAATGATGGTGAAAGTTTTTCTTTTTCGGGCCACCCTGCCTTAGTGGGAATCGGCCAGTGTGATAATAATAATAATAATAACAGTAAATGATAACAAAGATAATTATTATTTATCAATGTTACATAGACAAGTAGGAATCTGGGACACCTAGGTCGCAAAAAATGTCCCCCTTCGATACCTACCACTGTCATAACCACAAGTTGCTCTGGACCTATTAATTAAATGAAATATACATACACCAGGAATGCTGGTAAATATATAAATTTGTGGACTGTATATTAAAAATAATAAATGGTTATATATATACACAATTACATAACAGAAGGAAAATATATCTTAATATCACTCACCAATTTGACTGGAGATTAATGTGTATCATACTCAGAAAAACCTCACTAACTAAATTTATGAAAACACTGGCCAGAATTATATACAAACCTAGAGAGCTTATCTGAGGTTCCTGGAGCTGTCTTGTCCAGTCGTCTGATATCTCAAGTTATGCAGGAATGCATATCCAACAATTTCGCCTACTATTTGAGAGGTGTCAACACAATTTTAACCTCTAGAGCACGAAAAATTCTTCCCATTACAACGTTTCTAATACAAATTCAAAACCCAAGATGGCGAGTCTCGTCTGCGCAGACGCAGGCTTTCCGTTTTCTATGACATAAATATTATTAAATACAGTATGGCCATCTATTTACATATAAATACTGAATTTCTGGAAAATATGTACAGTATTTTCCACAGAGTATATTGTTTTTGATATGGTGACATTTCGTTTCAGATTATCATTGTTAGTGAAGATGAGGTCTAGTGTATTCTCCAGTCTAGTAGGCTCTATTATTTGCTGGTTTAAGTTAAATTTTGTGCAGAGATTTAAAAGCTCGTGTGTGTGTGAGTTCTCGTCAGAGCTGCCTCCTGGTGTTATCACTGAAACAACATTATTTGCTATATTCCTCCATTTTAGGTGCCTTAAGTTGAAATCCCCAAGGAGCAAGATGTTGCGGACAGGAGCTGGAAGATTTCTCAGACAATGGTCAATTTTTAACAGCAGTTCCTGGAACTGCTGGGACGTTGCATCCGGAGGCTTGTAGACTACCACAATGACTAGGTTTTGGTTCTCGATCTTTACTGCTAAAACATCCACGAGAAATTTCAATTACTCAGATATGGTAAACACGAGGAAATTAAATCTTCATCAGAGTACAAAACAAATTCTGGCCACAAAATAGAGCGAAACACCAACGTCAAAGACCTGGGAGTGATCATGTTGGAGGATCTCACCTTCAAGGACCATAACATTGTATCAATCGCATCTGCTAGAAAAATGACAGGATGGATAATGAGAACCTTCAAAACTAGGGATGCCAAGCCCATGATGACACTCTTCAGGTCACTTGTTCTATCTAGGCTGGA
The DNA here is from genome assembly GCF_026875155.1 of Cherax quadricarinatus. Taxonomy (NCBI): domain Eukaryota; kingdom Metazoa; phylum Arthropoda; class Malacostraca; order Decapoda; family Parastacidae; genus Cherax; species Cherax quadricarinatus. The sequence continues at coordinate 7,642,835 of NC_069435.1, read as the reverse complement.
ATATTGCTGCACACTAACAGCACCTTTCAAGGCAGGTGAAATGGCTGACCTAGAAAATGAACAGAGAACCTTCACGGCGCGCATAACGGAGATAAAACACCTCAATTACTGGGAGCGCTTGAGGTTCCTAAACCTGTATTCCCTGGAATGCAGGCGGGAGAGATACATGATTATTTACATCTGGAAAATCCTAGAGGGACTAGTACCGAACTTGCACACGAAAATCACTCACTACGAAAGCAAAAGACTTGGCAGACGATGCAACATCCCCCCAATGAAAAGGAGGGGTGTCACTAGCATGTTAAGAGACCATACAATAAGTGTCAGGGGCCCGAGACTGTTCAACTGCCTCCCAGCATACATAAGGGGGACCTCTGGCAGTCTTCAAGCTGGCACTGGACAAGCACCTAAAGTCGGTTCCTGACCAGCCGGGCTGTGGCTCGTACGTTGGTTTGCATGCAGCCAGCAGTAACAGCCTGGTTGATCAGGCTCTGATCCACCAGGAGGCCTGGTCACAGACCGGGCCGCGGGGGCGTTGACCCCCGGAACTCTCTCCAGGTAAACATCATTTGAGGCATTCAGCAGTTCTGTGCAAATAAGTGACTCTGCGATATACTGGCCAAACCCCCCCTTCCCCTTTTGCCTGTTCACTCTGTCCCGTCTGTATAGGCTGTAACCTGGGATCCATATTTCATTGTCCAAGTGATCCTTTATGTGGGTCTCTGTGAAAGCCGCGAACATTTCATTTGCCTCTGCAAGCAGTCCTCGGATGAAAGGTATTTTGTTGTTCTTTGCTGGCTTTAGACCCTGTATATTTGCAAAGAAGAATGTCATCGGACTGATGGTATTGGTGGTACTGGGAAGGGACTTTTTTTTTTCGGCAATAATATCTGTATCTGTTGGTTTGGAGTGGAGGCCATCGACTGTGGTTCCACTCCAGAAATGACTAGATTTGGCGAACGATTTCTGCCATTTCTTGCCAGTTTTTTTCCTTCCTGGCGCTAAAAAACCTCTCCCTCTTGAGTGGCTGTGGCTACCCAGGTTTTTCCATGGCCTGGATGTTTTGTATCTTTTTGTCCCCTTTAGATGGTGTGCCTGGTAATTTAAGTTATAGCACTGTCTTTCCTGTACTGAAGAGGGACACATTTCAGGGTAAAAAAGCTTGCAGGAAGGGAGTTTGCATTTTCCTGTTGTCATATGGGGACAGCATTTTCTAGGTCAAAGTTGCACGTCCCATCTGTTATTCCAGAAACACGTTCGATGTTTCCACCCCTTCACCAGGAATCGAACCCGGACCTCACCGTGTGAAGCGAGAGCTTTCGTTGGTTCTTCTTGAATTTATTCCGAGACACACATCTCGGCAGACATACTTTATAAAATTGGATTTGTCCTGCCTGCTTCTCATTCCCCAGCGCTGTATGACTCCCACAGGTTTAGTGCTTCCCTCTAAATATAATAATAATAATAATAACGTCAGTCACAAGCTGTGACTTGATCGTCCAGCCACGGTGTTGTGACTTGTTCCAGCCACGGTGTTGTGACTTGTTGTTCCATCCACGGTGTTGTGATTTATTGTTCCAGCCACGGTGTTGTGACTTATTCTTCCATCCACGGTGTTGTGACTTATTGTTCCAGCCACGGTGTTGTGACTTGTTGTTCCAGCCACGGTGTTGTGACTTGTTCCATCCACGGTGTTGTGACTTGTTGTTCCAGCCACGGTGTTGTGACTTGTTGTTCAATCCACGGTGTTGTGAGTTATTGTTCCATCCACGGTGTTGTGACTTGTTGTTCCAGCCATGGTGTTGTGACTTGTTGTTCCAGCCACGGTGTTGTGACTTGTTGTTCCAGCCACGGTGTTGTGACTTATTGTTCCATCCACGGTGTTGTGACTTATTGTTCCATCCACGGTGTTGTGACTTGTTCCATCCACGGTGTTGTGACTTATTGTTCCATCCACGGTGTTGTGACTTGTTGTTCCATACACGGTGTTGTGAGTTGTTCCATCCACGGTGTAGAGACTTATTGTTCCATCCACGGTGTTGTGACTTGTTCCATCCACGGTGTTGTGAGTTATTGTTCCATCCACGGTGTTGGGACTTATTGTTCCATCCACGGTGTTGTGACTTATTGTTCCATCCACGGTGTTGTGACTTGTTGTTCCATCCACGGTGTTGTGAGTTATTGTTCCATCCACGGTGTCGTGACTTACTGTTCCATCCACGGTGTCGTGACTTATTGTTCCATCCACGGTGTTGTGACTTGTTGTTCCATCCACGGTGTTGTGAGTTATTGTTCCATCCACGGTGTTGGGACTTATTGTTCCATCCACGGTGTTGTGACTTGGATTATTGCAATTATGGTATTGAGTTTTATTGTTCCAGTTATGGTACTGTGACTCATTTTTCCAGCTATAGTATTTTGACCTTGATTGTTCCAGCCATGGTACCGTGACTTATTGTTTTAGCTATGGTATTATGACTTGTATTATTCCAGCCACAGTATTGTGACTTACTGATCTAGTCATTGTATTGTGACCTATTTTACTCCAGCCATGGTATTGTGACTTATTGTTCCAGTCATGGCATTGTGACCTTTATTGTTCCAGTTTACCTGGAGTTTACCTGGAGAGAGTTCCGGGGGTCAACGCCCCCGCGGCCCGGTCTGTGACCAGGCCGCCTGGTGGATCAGAGCCTGATCAACCAGGCTGTTGCTGCTGGCTGCACGCAAACCAACGTACGAGCCACAGCCCGGCTGATCAGGAACTGACTTTAGGTGCTTGTCCAGTGCCAGCTTGAAGACTGTCAGGGGTCTGTTGGTAATCCCCCTTATGTGTGCTGGGAGGCAGTTGAACAGTCTCGGGCCCCTGACACTTATTGTATGGTCTCTTAACGTGCTAGTGACACCCCTGCTTTTCATTGGGGGGATGGTGCATCGTCTGCCAAGTCTTTTGCTTTCGTAGTGAGTGATTTTCGTGTGCAAGTTCGGTACTAGTCCCTCTAGGATTTTCCAGGTGTATATAATCATGTATCTCTCCCTCCTGCGTTCCAGGGAATACAGGTTTAGGAACCTCAAGCGCTCCCAGTAATTGAGGTGTTTTATCTCCGTTATGCGCGCCGTGAAAGTTCTCTGTACATTTTCTAGGTCGGCAATTTCACCTGCCTTGAAAGGTGCTGTTAGTGTGCAGCAATATTCCAGCCTAGATAGAACAAGTGATAGAGCTTGGCCTCCCTAGTTTTGAAGGTTCCCATTATCCATCCTGTCATTTTTCTAGCAGATGCGATTGATACAATGTTATGGTCCTTGAAGGTGAGATCCTCCGACATGATCACTCCCAGGTCTTTGACGTTGGTGTTTCGCTCTATTTTGTGGCCAGAATTTGTTTTGTACTCTGATGAAGATTTAATTTCCTCATGTTTACCATATCTGAGTAATTGAAATTTCTCATCGTTGAACTTCATATTGTTTTCTGCAGCCCACTGAAAGATTTGGTTGATGTCCGCCTGGAGCCTTGCAGTGTCTGCAATGGAAGACACTGTCATGCAGATTCGGGTGTCATCTGCAAAGGAAGACACGGTGCTGTGGCTGACATCCTTGTCTATGTCGGATATGAGGATGAGGAACAAGATGGGAGCGAGTACTGTGCCTTGTAGCTGCCTCGGACTTTACTCTGTTGACGACTACTCTCTGTGTTCTGTTGGTGAGGAAATTATAGATCCATCGACCGACTTTTCCTGTTATTCCTTTAGCACGCATTTTGTGCGCTATTACGCCATGGTCACACTTAGTTTAGTTAGTTTAATATGTTTATTATGCACCCCATACCCATCCTGTGGGCGGTAGTCAAAAGATTACAGAGGTACATAATGGGTCCAGGGACTGGGCCTCAAAGTTTTGATAGCTGAGCAAGCCACAGAGGCAATGAACTCACAATTTACAAAGGTAATGAACTCACAATTTACAAAGGTAATGAACTCCAGGTAGGTCTAGTCACAATCATTACAAGTTACAAAGGTATTTACAGATTACAGAGGTACACAATGGGTCCAGGGACCGGGCTCCAAAGTTTTGATGGCTGAACTAGGTACAAGGTAATGAACTCACAAGTTACAAAGGTAATGAACTCACAAGTTACAAAGGTAATGAATACTGTAAGAATGGTTACTTACGTTTATACATGGCTGCAATCATGAACAAATTTTAGAGTAATGAGCAATTCACACTTCCACACCCGGTCACAACTGTAGTGAGTTATTGGTGCAAATGTTGATTGCTGAGTCTCTCTCTCTCTTCCCCACACACACACACACACACACACACACATACAAATTCATACACACACACACATAAACACACACACACACACACAAACTCATACACACACGCACACACACTCATACTCACACACACTCATACACACACTCACACTCATACACACACACACTCATACTCACACACACACACACACACACACACACACACACACACACACACACACACACACACACACATGCACACATGTGGTAATGCTTTATTTACAGCTAGCAAAGTCAGGGTATTTCTCCAGAATGGTCTGTAATATACCACTGTGGATAAAATACTTAGCCATTTCTTGAACACTTCTGAGTGAGTTGTTTCTAAATTCATTAATTTTATCGCACTCCAGTACATAATGACGCAGGGTGTGACAATAATCCATCTGGCAAAGTTTACATTTCGTTTGGTCTACATCTGGTGGTGGTGATTTAACCTGCCAAAGATACTTGTAACCCAGCCGGAGCCGGGCGGTAGTGACATCCAAGAGTCTGCTTATTTTGTTGGATGCACCATAGACATGTGGCTCCTCCTGCATGATAGAATGATGATAGATGGACTCACTGGTGTCAATCTCCCTGAGCCTTAAGTCCATAAAATTCAGCTGAAGTTCTTTTCGTATTATTGTTCTCACACTTATCGAAGGCTTTTGCAAAGTCTGTATATATTACATCTGCATTCTTTTTGTCTTCTAGTGCATTTAGGACCTTGTCGTAGTGATCTAATAGTTGAGACAGACAGGAACGACCTGTTCTAAACCCATGTTGCCCTGGGTTGTCTAACTGATGGGTTTCTAGATGGGTGGTGATCTTGCTTCTTAGGACCCTTTCAAAGATTTTTATGATATGGGATGTTAGTGCTATTGGTCTGTAGTTCTTTGCTGTTGCTTTACTGCCCCCTTTGTGGAGTGGGGCTATGTCTGTTTTTTTTAGTAACTGTGGGACGACCCCCGTGTCCATGCTCCCTCTCCATAGGATGGAAAAGGCTCGTGATAGGGGCTTCTTGCAGTTCTTGATGAACACAGAGTTCCATGAGTCTGGCCCTGGGGCAGAGTGCATGGGCATGTCATTTATCGCCTGTTCGAAGTCATTTGGCGTCAGGATAACATCGGATAGGCTTGTGTTAATCAAATTTTGTGGCTCTCTCATAAAAAATTCATTTTGATCTTCGACTCTCAGTCTGGTTAGCGGCTTGCTAAAAAACTGAGTCATATTGGGACTTGAGTAGCTCACTCATTTCCTTGCTGTCATCTGTGTAGGACCCATCTTGTTTAAGTAGGGGCCCAATACTGGACGTTGTTCTCGATTTTGATTTGGCATAGGAGAAGAAATACTTTGGGTTTCTTTCGATTTCATTTATGGCTTTTAGTTCTTCCCGCGATTCCTGACTCCTAAAGGATTCTTTTAGCTTAAGTTCGATGCTTGCTATTTCTCTGACCAGTGTCTCCCTACGCATTTCAGATATATTGACCTCTTTTAGCCGCTCTGTTATTCTTTTCCGTCGCCTGTAAAGGGAACGCCTGTCTCTTTCTATTTTACATCTACTCCTCCTTTTTCTTAGAGGAATAAGCCTTGTGCATACATCGAGTGCCACCAAGTTAATCTGTTCTAGGCATAAGTTGGGGTCTGTGTTGCTTAGTATATCTTCCCAGCTTATATCGGTTAGGACTTGGTTTACTTGGTCCCACTTTATGTTTTTGTTATTAAAGTTGAATTTGGTGAATGCTCCCTCGGATTAGTCTCATTATGTTGGTTGGGGGCTACGCATAATGTCTGAACCTCAATTATGTTGTGATTGAGTATTTGTTTTTGATATGGTGAATTTTTTTATAGATTATCATTGTTAGTGAAAGGAGGTCTAGTGTATTCCCCCAGTCTATAGGTTTATTATTTGCGGGTTTTAAAAATTTAATTTTGTGCAGAGATTAAAAGCTGTGTGGTGTGAGTTTTCATCAGAGTGCCTCCTGGTGTTATTTCTGCAAAAATTTATTTGCTATATTCCTCCATTTTTGGTGCCTTAAGGGTTTAAATCCCCCAGGAGAAGATGTTGGGTGCGGAGTGGGGGATTTTCCAGACAGTGGTCAATTTTTAAAAAGCGTTCCTGGAATTGTGGGAGTTGCATCCGGAGGGTTGGACTCACAATGATAGGTTTTGGGTTTTCGACCTTTACTCAAAACTTCCCACATCTTTGAGGATTAACAGTTCTGTGCAAACAATGATGCATTTGTACCTTTATTGTTTTAGTCATGCACTGCGCCCTTTTTTTTTCCAGCTGTGGTTTATTTTTATTGTTCCCGATGGAAAGTGGCCTTATTGTTCAGTATGGAAATGTGACCTTTATTGTTCCGTCATGGCTTGTGCCCTTATTGTTCCCGCTTGGTATTGTGACTTTTTTTTCCAGTCATGGTTTTTATATCTTTTTATTATACAAATTTTTTTATTTATGTTATTTTTCTACTGTACAACTAAAAAAAATTTACTTTCCTACTGTACAACTATGTATACTATTTTTAGTATTAGTATGAAAAAAGGAAAACTTCAGGAAATTTGCAAAAAAGCTAAAAATAAAAAAAATTTTTTTTTATAAACAAATGTTAAAAAGTAATTATTAAAAAAGAATTATTTATGAAAATGTGTATATTGGAATGTGTTTACATTTGCCCCCTTTGAAGTTCACTCAGGAAGCTCAGCGTCCTACACCAGGTGCTGTGCTAATTAAGTTTTTGATCTCGCATAACTAAGCTTTAATAACCCCTTCTGCTCCGTTTATTAAGTTAATGTCTTAACATGTGCTTTGATTATATTAAAGGGCTTAAGTGTAGAGGCTATATAAACAATTGTAGCTTCTGCATTTACTTCCCCAATAGCCATTTTTTTTATGATATTTGCCAGAAAAAGTATTTTAAGTTTATTTATCTTTTCTAAACATTTAAAATTGAAATTTTTGGTTATTTTTGTAAATTCGTTTTTAAATACATGAAATCTTTTTTATTAACGAAGTTTATATTCCCAAACCGCATATTAAGTATTACCACAAAAAAACAATAGTTAATTTTAATCATTTGATGCAGTTAGACTGGCCCTCATTTGATAGTGAGGGTACATGTTCTGCATCTTAAAACTAGAATTTAATAATCAGCCTGGTGATCAGGCTCTGATCCACCAGGAGCCTGGTCACAGACCGGGCCGCGGGGCTTTGCCCCCGAAAACTTTTCCCCAGGTAAACTCGGTAATCACTAGATCCCCAATGGATATGTCATCGAATTTTTTTTTTTGTTTTATCCTATGTAATCACACATATTCCTGTGTATGAAAATTGTATTTAAATGTGCACATCTACCTAAATAACTTACTTATTGAAGGGCTAATGTTATAAATTTTTATTGGGACCCCAGGGAAATGAGTCGCCTGACTTTTGGGTTATTCTAGGTAATCTATGCATATTCTGCTATGCACGTTAATTTATGTAACTATTTATATGTACCTATACCTGAATAAACTTACTTAATATGAAAAATGTCAGAATGATTTTTATGTAGTAAATTGTGGAACTAATTCTAAGATTACCAATAAAATTAAGCAGTGAGATTTATTTTCACTGGGGTAATTATATTTCCATTGGCATGTTTCCATATCACAATCCTCTGCAGTAGTCTACTTGTAAATTAGTCCTTGTTGATGCCAGGCCATTTATCCAATGATAGTTTTTTTTTATCAACCTTGCATATTAACCTGATAATGCTCTGCAGTTCAGTCTCACTAGGTGACTGTAAATCAACGTATTTAGATTTTGAAATGATATAGAGAAGAATTTGTTTTGCCCGGCAGTAGAGCTTAAGACGACAAACAACAAGCAAACTTTTATTTCCACAAGATAAAAGGAAGAACTAAAAGAACTGAAAACCATAAAGGAAATTGAAAAAACAAAACAAAATACTTCTTTTATGCCAAATCTAAAGGGAAATTAACATCCAATGTTTGGCCCCTGCTAAGACAAGATGGGACATACACAGATGACAGCCACTATGACAAGATCCTGGATGCTGTAGAGGATAAACTAGATACAGATGTAGTATATACAGATTTTGCGAAAGCCTTTGACATTCGTGACCATGGTGAAATAGCGTACAAAATGCATGATAAAGGAATAACAGGAAAAGTTGGTAGATGGATCTATAACTTCCTGACAAATAGAACACAAAGAGTACCTTTACCTTTGATATGCTTTGAAGAGTTTTGAGAGTTTAACTACTCTTGGAGCCTGGCCATGGGCAGGCTCGAGTAATAGTAAACAGAGTAAAGTCCGAGGCAGCTACAGTGAAAAGCTCTGTTCCACAACCTTTAATATATCTTTGAAGAGTTTTGAGAGAGTCTCTACTTTCTGAGCCCCGCCATGGGCCAGGCTCGTCTGGTGCTTGCCTGGTCAACCAGGCTGTTGCTGAGGCACAATACTCGCTCCCATCCTTTTCCTCATCCTCATATCTGACATACACAGAGATATAAGCCATAGCTCTATGTCTTCCTTTGCGTATGACACCCGAATTGCCATGACAGTGACCTCCATCGCAAGACTCTAAGCGGACATCAACCAAATCCTTAAATAGGCCACTCAAAACAATATGAAGTTCAATGAAGAGAAATTTTAACTACTCAGATATGGAAAACTTAGGGAAATTAAAGCTATATCAGGGTATACAACAAATTCTAACCATACAATAGAGCGAAAAAGTAATGTGAAGGACCTGGGAGTGATAATGTCAGAGGGTCTCACCTTCAAAGACCACAACAATGTATCTACTGCATCTGCTAGGAAAATGATAGGATGGATAATGAGTACCTTCAAAACTAGGGATGCCTTGCCCATGATTCTCTTTAAATCACTTGTTCTCTCTAGGCTGGAATACTGCTGTACACTAACTGCCCTCTTCAAGGCAGGCAAAATTGTTGACCTTGAGAGTATACAAAGAACTTTCATGGCACGCATAAGTACAATACGGCACCTAAATTACTGGAACGGTTGAAGTCCCATGATTTGTATTCCCTGGAATGCAGGCGAGAGAGGTACATGATAATATACTCTTGGAAAATCCTAGAGGGATTAGTACCAAACTTGCATTTGAAAATCACTCCCTATGAAAGCAAAAGACTCGGAAGGAGATGCAACATTCCCCCAATGAAAAGCAGGGGTGCCACGAATACACTGAGAGACAACAAAATAAATGTCTGGGGCCCAAGACTGTTCACCTGTCTCTCAGCACACAAAAGGGGGATTACCAATAGACCTCTGGCTGTCTTCAAGAAGGCACCGGACAGGCGCCTAAAGTCAGTACCTGACCAGCCGGGCTGTGGTTCATACGTCAGTTTGTATGCGGCCAACAGTAACAGCCTGGTTGATCAGACTCTGATCCACCATGAGGCCTGGTCTCAGACCGATACATAGTTTTTCAGGAGTGGACGATATTTGAAAGTACCCATGGAAAGCCCATGGTTCTGCACAGCATTTTGGACAAGTTAAAACTTAACACTAATAGAACATAAAAGCCATAATAAACATTGCACATATATTTTTACAAAGACAGAGTGAAATAATTCTAATGAAGATAAACAGACATACACACATTAGAATAGATAAAAATGTGTAGCATGGTACATGATAATAAAAAAATAAAATGAGTTCAAATCTAACCTAATCTGATGTGATCTTAGATTTTTTTTTTTTTGCATTATATGACATTTAATACAATAATTTTATAACAAGAAAAAATGATTAATTTAAGTTAACAAAGCTCAGCACAGAAAATTGAAGCAGTACTGCTCATATGGGGAAGTCAGTACAAACAGTAGAGGGTATTTATGAAAAAGAGGCGAGGTAAGTGATTTGGCGTCAGTATTTAGACACAGTGCCTGCTTGAGTAAAATTGACGCAGTCCTTAAGCTAATCTGTTAGGTTATACCTTATATTTGATCCCACAATTTGCATAGAATTTCTGTAGATGTTCAGGTAAGCAGAAGGAATATCAAATGGGTACACCTACCATCCGACTTACGACCTGCTCGACATACGACGACTCGACTTACGGCCATGTTTTTTATGCCAAATTTCTGGGAAATAAACAAGTGTTTGTGTTGTACACAGTGTTTATCCTAAACCTTACAGTATAAAATACAGTACTAACAGCATAAAAAGTATTTTATTGTTTTATATTGGTATTTCATGTTTTACAAAAATGTTGATATTCAGTAGTAAAGTTCGACTTACGTCCATTTCGACTTACGACCGGTTTCTCGGAACCGAACTCGGTCGTAAGTCGGATGGTAGGTGTATTTGTTTCTGGAACACTCCCAGGTAGCATCATTGAGGCAAGAACTTTGGGTAGCTTTAAATATAGGCTGGATGGGTACTCAAGTGGTTGTGGGTGAGGGTGAATTGGACTTGCCTAGCATGGGCCAGGAGGCATAGTACTGTGTTCTAACATTCTTATGTTCTTAGATTTGTTTCCAAGAACATAATTGTACAGTATTTCATCATTGATCAGCATCAGAGAAAAATATATTTTTATTGGTCCTGAGGAATAGTAAATATAAAAAAGTTTTGTATCCTGTATATGTATCACTGTTTCTATATTATATAGGCATTTCTTATTTATGTTCTGATGGCAGATGTGCATTTCAGGTCGCCTTACACCGTTAGTGCCTCTGCTACATAAAGCAAAGTAAGTACTTTATATTTAGTTGACTACTTTTGTTTATTATGTTAATCATAGTATTATGATTAATTGACATACACATTATAATTTCCAACTAAGATGACAAGAGCATATAAATGATACAACTTTGCACTCTCCTGCATTTTATAAAAGTATTAAGATTTTATATATACAGTAGACCCCCGACTTACGATGGCCTCAACCTACGATAAAACCGACTTACGATGCTCGTCAGCGTAAAAATTTGACCCCGATTTATGTTGAAAAACTAGACTTACATCATTCATCCTGAACGCAGCCATCTGGTCCGTCTGGCCTGAGTGCCTCAGCTGAGCTAGTGTGACATTGTTTACAAGCCAGGGCGGACGGTTGCACGCGTACATTCGATAAATTTTGTATTATTCCAGTGTTTTTAGTGCTTGTAACTGCTAAATAAGCCACCATGAGCCCAAAGAAAGCTTTTAGTGTCAACCCTGTGGTAAAAAGGGTGAGAAATACTATCGAAATACTATTGTACCACGGTCAGCTGCTGCTGCACCACGGTCAGCTGTACTACTCGAAGATGTGGAGAGACTGTTGTTGGCGTGGCTTATCGAGAATACAGAGAAACAATTAACCCCAGAGGGTTAGCCACCCAGGATAACCCAAGAAAGTCAGTGTGTCATCGAGGACTGTCTAACTTATTTACATTGGGGTCCTTAATCTTGTCTCCCAGGATGCGACCCACACCAGTCATCTAACACCCAGGTGAACAGGAAAAAAATGCCTGGAACTTGTGCATATATTGGTGAATTTAAGGCCAGGAAAGGTTGGTTTGAGAGATTTAAGAATCCTAGTGGCATACACAGTGTGATAAGGCCTGTTCTGGAAGAAAATGCCAAACAGGACCTACATTACTCAGGAGGAAAAGGCACTCCCAGGACACAGTGTCTCATCACTCATCACCACATCTCTAATAAAGTTGTCATTTATTCTTCATTTAGTACACTAGTACATGCACAATATATATTGTGCATGTATCCTTCTTTTTGTGTAGGAAAATGTATATTTCATGTGGTAAAAATTTTTTTTTTCGTACTTGTGGGTGTCTTGAAGGGATTAATTTGATTTCCATTATTTCTTACGGGGAAAATTAATTCGCCTTATGATAATTTCGTCTTACAATGTGCTCTCTGGATTGGATTAATATCGTCCCCTGTATTAACCTTTAAACCCTTTCGCTCTCCAGACCCCCAAAATTGATATGTATTGTTCTCAGTGTCCACTTAAAAAAAAAAAAAAATAAAAAAATTTCTTCTGAAATTCTAGAGAATCTTTTTTTTCCGAAAGTAATTACACCAAAAGTACAAAATTTGATGGAAAACTCATGGAATTACTCAGGCACAAAGTTAGTGTACTGGGTGCAATTTATGCAGTGGCAGTTTTGCCCACTTTGAGTCTCATGTTAAGTAAATTTCATTGCTCCATTCAACCAACTATTTAGCTATTTCACTAGTATGCTCCCCATTCTATCAATTCAATACAAGAATCACTCATTCAACTATTAAAACTACCGTATGAAGGGCACAGAATTCAGTAACTTGGCTAATTTTACAAAAATTAAAAAAATACTAATTTAAAAATAGTGCAAAATAAACAGTGTTTATTAATCATATCCACAATCTTCTCCTATATTATGCTTGCCTTCCATTTTGAATTCATAATCATGCAAAAAATAGAAGATTTACATTATTTCCTGGGTAATAAAATATATCCAGGAATGATTGACAAGGTTTATGACATTCCAGTAACTGAATCAGACTGATTAAAAACCCATAAAACAGACCGGAGGGTGTAGAGGAGCCTTACCTGTCCTCAGAAAAATTGGCAAAAATCTAATAGTTTAGTTGCTCTGAGCCTGATTTCAAGATACTTTTGGTCCTGAAAGTAACCAAAATCATATCTACTTCAGTAGTATGTTTTCCATTCTATCAAATGATATCAAGAAACAGCCAATAAAACCATACAACTATCTTGGAAGACACCTCAAAGTTGCTATTTTAGACTAGATACCTGGTCAGAGTTGTGCTTTTTGCATTGTGCATTACCTGGGGGCAGGTAATGTACTGTACACACTCAGTGCACAGACCCATTCTCATACCTTGGCCAAAATTTACCTCTCATAGCTTATCTGAGTGAGTTGAGCTTATTACATAGAACTACCCGAGGTACCCTGGCTTTAGTGATGTAGTTCTACATGACAGCCACTGAAAGGGCTAATTGTGGGAGGTCATGCATTTAACCCCTGTGTAGCGAAATTTTGAACAAAAAAAAATTGGAGAGAGCACATTTTTCTAAATAAAACTATGAAAAGAAAAAATTATATAAAAAGAAAGCCTACAGTTTTGCATTGTGTTGGGGTTGGCAAAAAATGACTATTCACCATTTTGTACATGTGCTACTGAAGCACTGTTGCCCAAGTTGCACTGTGTGAACCTACATGACCATAAATGTTTATCCTAAGAATACCACGAATACCACCTGGTGGTTCACACTTACACTCACTCACCCATTTGACCATAAACAGAAATATCAACCTCAATCTTAAAATAATGAATCCTAACTAGTCATAAGTTGGCCTGTGATACTCCAATACTGAAACTATGTATTGTGCCAAAACAAAAGCATTCATATTACTAAACTCACAAACTAGTATTTAGTCACTTAGCCATATACCAACTTACCTCATAATTTGTAATATTTTAAATATAAGAATTAATCTAAGTCTGCCCAAAATGCCTAGCCATGCTAGGTGTTCTAGTGGTACACTCTGTAACTATTATTTTACTACATGTAGACCACACAATAACCAAATTCTGTAAACTCAGCATTGTAATCCTTATAGAGAATAAACTTTGAATTGAATTGAATTGAATTGAAGAGGTGGTAAGTGACTCATACAGTTGAGCTGAGACCTAAAATGGCGGTGTGCAGCATATTTGAGCTTGCAAAAATTATATGCAATTACTGCATATATACATAAAAAATAAAAAGGCACAGTACTGTGACTGGAACGATACTCAGAAAACCCACACATAGGAGAAAGAAATTGTGACAACATTTCGGTCTAATTTAGACCATTAACTAGTCATGTACTGACAGTAGCATTCATACCTCTTGTTTCCATTATGTATCTATCCTCCCAAAATTAACTGTTTTGTGTTTTAGTTCCTTTTAGCTCCTTTATTGTAATATTTTACCTGGTCTGTATACTGGTGCTTAACCCTTTGAGGGTCGACAGGCCCTCTCCGAAACTCGTTCTCAGGGTCGGCCAAATTTAAAAAAAAAAAACAAAATTATTTTCTCTTATGAAAAGATAGAGAATTTTTTCCCGATCATAAAGACACCAAAAGTTTGAAATTTGATAGAAAACTTACGGAATTATGCTCTCGTAAAGTCAGCGGTCTTGGCGATGTTTACGTATCGGCGATTTTGCCCACTTTGAGCCCCATTTTCGGCCAATTTCACTGTACTAGTCGACAAAAAACATGAATATTTCGCTAGAACTCCATTTTTTCTATCGAATGGGTGCAAGAAACCACTCATTTATGAAATTCAACTATCCAGTACAGTGGTCAGAATTTAGCAATTTTGCCAATTTCACACAAATTTCAAAAGATGCCAATTTCTGAATAGGGTCCAGAATAAACAAGAAAGACATTCCTGGCACTAAAATGACATTTCCTCTAGTCATTAGTCACGTCTCAAGGCCCCTCTTATATTCTTTTGCTTTCCACTTTGAATTTTTATTTTCACAAAAAATATAAGATTTACTGTTATGCAGACTACTGCATTTGTGTAAAAAATGGTATAAATATTATTGGTGCACTTGTGAAAGAATATTAGACTCACCAGTTGACGTGTATTGCACGCTTACCACGATTTGTTTACTTTTGAAATTTGGTAAAAATCGAACATTTCTGCTACTTTGAGCTCAATTTCAAGGCACCTTTCTTTGTAAAACCAGTCAAAATCATCTCAATTTCTGTAATATGTCTTCCATTCTATAAAATGAGACCAAGAAAACTAGAATACAACAATAAATACCATACGAAAATACACTGCAAAGTCGCTGATTTATTAAAAAAAAATGGTCAAATTTTTTTTTTCTCATTATGCACTGTGTGCTGCAGGATTTTTTTTAGACTGTGCACACTGACCACATAGACCCATTCTTTCATATGAAGGCCTACCAGCTTTCTCCCACTAGATTTGAGGCCGCTAGAATTTATGAGTACTAGTACGTCAAAAACCCCTACGCGTAAGACGTACTAGTACGACGAAAACCCTCAAAGGGTTAATGAGGGATATAACAAAAAATTAAGATATATAATAATAGGTTATAGCAGGTTTAGTTTGTGAGGAATTTTTATTTACTGTATATATTAGCTTGTGTGTGTGTGTGTGTTATAAGTATTTGTGTTGTGTATGTATGTATGTATGTAGTTTATATTTGTGTGCATGGGACCATACAGGGGTCTCCAGGATGCAGGATGAGTAGTTTATTAACTACTTCCTCTGGCTGTGCCTCATTAATAAACACCTTTATTACCTAGAATGATCATTACAGTTGATAATCTTGTCTTCAGACAGCATAGCTATGTTAAACTTAGCATTCAAATAATCTAACTGTTTAATGTAAAGTAATTTTAATTTCTAGCTTTAATCTGCCTTAAATGCTATACAGTAGTCTTCCCGTATCCGCGGGTGATGTGTTCCAAGACCTACTGTGGATAGTAGTGAAACCTATACACTAAGTCTTTTTCATTTACATATCTACCTATGATAAAGTTCATTTGATAAATTATGCACATTATGACATGACCAACATTAAGTAATAATAAAATACATTGTACATTGTTATACTACCTCACGAATGGAAGGTTCACTCTTGCCTTACATTTTAGCGACCTCAGCATACAATTTTTTTTCTTGTATTAAGTTAATAATTATCACTTTTTCAGTGATGGGAAGCACTTCATGGCTTTGAAGAACTGTCACCATCACTACTTTTGTGCTTTGGGGCCATTATTTAGCAAAATTAAGGGTTATTTTTGGGCCACGGTAAACCCTGGATAACTGAAACCGCAGAAACTGAATCCACGGTTATGGGGGTTCGATTGTACACAAATACGTATTTGCTTTTCCACGTATGATATAACCATTAAACCAATCTCTGTAAAGCAGATAAATCTTTTTTTATAAAATGAACCTTTGTTGTTATTTATTTACAGTGGCACCTCAGTACGTGTATATGTCCTTAATCCGTTCCAGGACCTTCGACTTAAACCAAACAGGATGTATACCAAACTAATTTTCCCATAAGAAATACAGTGGACCCCCGACTTACGATCAGCTCCCAACTCGAACAATTATGTAAGTGTATTTTTGTAAGTGCTTTTGTAAGTGTATTTTTGGGGGTCTGAAACGGACTAATCTAATTTACAACGTTCCTTATGGGAGCAAATTCGTTCGGTAACAGCACCCGAACAGCCTTCTGGAACTAATTAATATCGTAAGTCAGGGGTCCACTGTATAGGGAAAATTATTAATATATTCCCGTGGAAAAAAAAATCGTACTGTTATTGGCGTATATACATTGATGGGGTTGTATAAAATAATTTTAACACTGCTTAATACTGAAATATGTAATTTAAACAGTGTTTAACCCTTTGACTGTCGCAACTCCAAATCCTGAGGTGTCTCCTGGTGTTGCAAAATATTTGAAAAAAACAAAATTATTTTTTATGAAATTACAGAGAATCTTTTCCTGATAATAATGACACCAAAAGTACGAAATTTGATGGAAAACTTATGGAATTATGCTCTCGCGAAGTTAGCGACCTCGGCAATATTTACGAATCGGCGATTTCGCCCACTATGTGCCCTATTTTCGGCTAATTCCATTGTTCCAGTCGACCAAACTCATAACTGTTTCTTTAGAACTTCATTTGTTCTATTGATTGAGTACAAGAAACTGTCAGTTTACCAATTTCAACTACCCAATAGTGGTCAGAAATTGGCAATTTGGCCAATTTCACGCAAATTAAAAAATATGCCAATTTCAAAATAGGGTCCAGAATGAACAATGCAGACATTCCTGGCTGTAAAATAGCATTTTCTTTGTTCATCAGTCATGTCTCCAGGCCCCTCGGATATTACTCTTGCTTTCTATTTTGAATTTTTATTCAAACTAAAAAAAGAAGATTTACTGTTATGCAGACTACTGCAATATTGTAATAATTGTATAAATAACATCAATCCATTCATGACTGCATATTAGAATGGCTTGTTGGACATTTATTGGAAAAGGGCATCATTTGTTTACTATTGAACATCGGCAAAAATCAAACATTTCCCTTACTTTGAGCTCCATTTCAAGGTTCTTTTCATAGTAAAACCAATCAAAATCACCTCTATTTCTATAATATATTTTCCATTCTATCAAATGAGACCAAGAAAACGAGAATACAACCATAAATACTCTACGTTTTAATCCAAAAACACGGTCGTAGTTTTTTTTTTCATTATGCACAGCATACTGCAGGATTTTATTTTATATGGTGCACACTGACCACACAGACCCATTCTCTCACATGTGGGCCTACCAGCTTTCTTCTGCTTGATTTGAAGCCGCTAGAATTTTTGAGTATATATATGTCAAACATATTGGCTCGTAAGATGTATATATACGACCGAAACAGTCAAAGGGTTAATATGTACTAAAATACACACATAAATACGTACAAGAGAATTAAATGAAATAAATGCAAATTTAACTTCACTTTGCTAATAGTACGTAATAATAATCACTCTTGGGCACATTAAATGTCTTATTTTATGTTAATATAGATTTTTATTATTATTATTATCACACTGGCCGATTCCCACCAAGGCAGGGTGGCCCGAAAAAGAAAAACTTTCACCATCATTCACTCCATCACTGTCTTGCCAGAAGGGTGATTTACACTACAGTCTTTAAACTGCAACATTAACACCCCTCCTTCAGAGTGCAGGCACTGTACTTCCCATCTCCAGGACTCAAGTCCGGCCTGCCGGTTTCCCTGAACCCCTTCATAAATGTTACTTTGCTCACACTCCAACAGCACGTCAAGTTTAACCCTTTGAGGGTCGACAGGCCCTCTCCGAAACTCGTTCTCAGGGTCGGCCAAATTTAAAAAAAAAAAAAAAAATTATTTTCTCTTATGAAAAGATAGAGAATCTTTTCCCGATCATAAAGACACCAAAAGTTTGAAATTTGATAGAAAACTTACGGAATTATGCTCTCGCAAAGTTAGCGGTCTCGGCGATGTTTATGCATCGGCGATTTTGCCCACTTTGAGCCCCATTTTCGGCCAATTTCACTGTACTAGTCGACAAAAAACATGAATATTTCGCTAGAACTCCATTTTTTCTATCGAATGGATGCAAGAAACCACTCATTTATGAAATTCAACTATCCAGTACAGTGGTCAGAATTTAGCAGTTTTGCCAATTTCACACAAATTGCAAAAGATGCCAATTTTGGAATAGGGTCCAGCATAAACAAGAAAGACATTCCTGGCACTAAAATGACATTTCCTCTAGTCATTAGTCATGTCTCAAGTCCCCTCTTATATTCTTTTGCTTTCCACTTTGAATTTTTTTTTTCAAAAAAATTTAAAAAATTTATTTTATGCAGACTACTGCATTATGAAAAAAAAGGGTATAAATTTTATTGGGCACTGTAAAGAATTTTGACTCCCCTTTTTGACTGTATTGCCGCTTGGCACGATTTTTTTTACTTTTGAAGTTTGGTAAAAACGAACATTTCCTACTTTGAGCTCATTAAAAGGGCCCCTTTTCTTTGTAAAACCATCAAAATTCTCAATTTTCTGTAATATGTCTTCCATTCTATAAAATGAACCAAGAAAACTAGAATACAACAATAAATACCATACGAAATACACTGCAAATCGCTGTTTTATTCCAAAAAAAAGGGTCAAAGTTTTTTTTTTCTCATTATGCACTTGTGCTGCAGGATTTTTTTAGACTTTTGCACACTGACCACATAGACCCATTCTTTCATAAAGGCCTACCAGTTCGCCACTAGATTTGAGCCGCAAAAAATTTATGAGTACTATTACCAAAAACCCCTACGCTAAAACGTACTAGACGACGAAACCCTCAAAGGTTATATAGTTAATAAGATATTTCATTAATCCATCTTTGATTCTTTCTTCAAAATTATCAAGAAACGTTTACAAGAACATAAAATTACTGTTATGCAGACTACTGGCATTTGTGGTAAAAAATGTTATAAATATTATTTGGTGCACTGTGAAGATATTACTCACCAGTTGATGTATTGCACGCTATGCACGATTTGTTTTACCTTTGAAGTTTGGTTAAAAATGAAACATTACTGCTTACTTTGAGCTCAAAATTTTTTCAAGGCACCTTTCTTTGTAAAACCAGTCATAATCATTGAATTTTCTGTTATATGTCTTCCATTCTTAAATGAACAAGAAAACTAGAATACAACAATAATACCATACGAATAATACACTGCAATTCGCTGATTTATTCAAATAAAATGGTCAAAGTTTTTTTTTATCTATTATGCACTGTGTGTTCAGTTTATATATTATTAGATGGTGCACACTAGACACCATAGACCCATTGCTCTTATGAGGCTACATCTTACTATCCTACAGATTTGAGGCGCTCAGAATTTTGAGTTACTATGTATGTCAAAAACCCCAGGTTAAAAGTACTAGAACGACGTAAACCTCAAAGGTTATTATGTTAAATTAGATATTTTCATTAATCCATGTTGATATCGTTCTTCCAAATGGTTATACAAGAAACAGTTACATAGCACATAAACCATGCTATGTTTATAATGATATGCGAACGTGTTGTGTTGCTGTGTGCCCCGTAGAGAAAAAACATATGAATTCTATACTAATAATAACTCACTGCTTGGGCACATTTAAATGTCTACTTTTATGATAATATAGACATTTTTATTAATCCATCTATGGTTGTTCTTCAAAATAATATAAGAAACAATTACTAGCATAACACCTGCTATGTATGCCTGGGAGGAGGAAAACAGTACGTTTTCTAGGTCTGGCAGCACCTAAGAAACACCGTTGTATGAATCTGTGTTTGGTCTAATTAACTCTGCACTGTTTGGTTTACAATTCCTTTCATGGAATTAATTCATGACCTTTACCTTTGTTTATGATTCAATTCAATTCAATTCAGGTTTATTCTTATAAGGGAGTTACAATGTGGGTTTACAGTTGTTGGGTATGAGTGTGGTTTACCATGTTATAAAATCTAAGTACAGGGGACCCACTAGGACCACCTAGCCATGGCTAGGCATTTTCTACAGACTTAGATTAATTCTTATTACATTAATCATTACAGATTATGTATTAAGGCTAAGTGCTATGATAATTGTGTGCTTTTAGCTTATGTGTATAATACTTTTTTTGGACAATAAAGTTTGTTTCATATTTGGGTTCATAGGCAATTGGACTAGTTAGGATTTCATTATTTTATGATTAAGATTATATTTCTGGATTTATAGTCAGTGGTGTGAGTGAGTGTAATTGTGAACCACAGGTGGTTATCATGTAGTTAGTTATCGGGGTGGATCAGGGAGATAAGATGTTTTCTAACTGTAGTTTTGAAAGTGATGAATGTGTCTGCAGTTCTAGAGTTTTCAGGAGAGTGTTCCAGATTTTAGGTCCTTTGAAATACATTGAATTTTTGTAAAGGTTTAGTCGAACACGGGGAATGTCATAGAGATGTTTGTGTCTGGTGTTATGCCTGTGGATCCTGTCACAACTATCAAGAAAGCATTTTAGGTCAAGGTTAATATTGGAATTTAAGGTCCTGTAGATATAGATTGCACAGTAGTAAGTGTGGATGTTCTGAACAGGGAGTAAGTTTAGATCTATGAAGAGTGGGGGGGGTGTGTTGCCTGGGATGGGATTTAGTGATTATTCTTACTGTGGCTTTTTGTTGGGTTATTATTGGCTTTAGGTGTGTTGCTGCAGTTGAACCCCAAGCACAGATAGCATAGGTGAGGTATGGATATATAAGTGAATGGTATGTATGAGAAGGGCAGTTTGCGGCACTTAGTGTCATATCTTGGAGAGGATCCCCACCGTTTTGGATACTTTTTTTGTTATGTGTTGGATATGGGTGTTGAAATTTAGGTTGTTGTCGAGGTATAGGCCAAGGAATTTGCCCTCATGTCTGGCAATTAGAGTGTTGTCGATCTTAATGTTAAGTTGCGCAGCACCTGCTCTGCTACCAAACATAATATAGTAGGTTTTGCCAGTGTTAAGTGTAAGTTTATTGGCTGTCATCCAAGTCGATATTTTGAGCAGCTCTTCGATAACAATGGTGTTGAGGGTGGCAAGATTAGGGTGGGAGATGACATAAGTTATGTCGTCAGCAAAGAGAATGGGTTTCAGGTGTTGGGATATGTTTGGAAGATCATTGATGTAAATGAGGAAGAGCAGGGGTCCAAGGACACTTCCCTGCAGAACTCCAGTATCAAGTGGCCGTATTGATGAGGCTGTGTCTTTAATGGTGACATACTGATACCTATTAGAAAGGTAGTGGCTAATGTGACGGGCTGGAGTTTTGAGACTCTCTGACCGCAGGTTCAATCCCGGCCGGGGTATGGTTTGGTTAGAAAGGTAGAATTTAAAATATGCAAGCGCATGGCCTCTTATACCATAGTGGTCATGTTTGTGGAGTAGGATGCCATGGTCTACCGTGTCAAACGCTTTTCTTAGGTCAATAAAAATTCCTAGCGGATATTCCTTATTTTCCAATGCTGTGTAAAGCAGGTCTGGCATTTTTATAATTGCATCATCAGTGCTTTTATTTTTCCTGAATCCAAATTGGCAGGGGTTGAGTATGTTTTGTGACGTTATAAATGAATATAGTCTCCTGTGCACGAGTTTCTCGAAGATTTTGGATAGCAATGGTAAGTTTGATATTGGCCTATAGTTGTTTATGTCTGTAGGGTCACCACCTTTATGTATTGGTGTAACCCTTTTTGTCCTGAGTAGTGTTGGGAAAGTGCTAGTTTCTAGTGACTTGTTAAAAAGTAATGTAATAGCATGCGAAAGGACATGGCTGCTCGCTTGTACAATAATGGTGGGACGTGAGACATATTCCCCGAGTCATTTTTAAGTGACTTTATGATCGCGGTGACTTCCGTGGGCTCAGTTGGTACAAGGTAGAAGGAATTTGGGAAATTCCCATCTACGTAGTCCCCAGCACGGGCATTGGTACGTGGAATTTTACTGGCGAGATTAGATCCTATGTTTGAGAAGAAGTCGTTTATCTTGTTAGCTGTATCAGTGGGATGCAGTGGTGTTTCATGAGGTTTAGTTAGAACAATATTCTTTTTTTTTCAGTTTGTGGGTCCCCAGAATCTGGGAAAGTGTTTTCCTGGTCTTTTTTATATTTCCTCTTGTGTCAATGAATCTGCTGGAGTAGTACAGTTGTTTGGCTTTCTTTATTAATTTGGTGAGAACTGTTGAATATTGTTTAAGAATATCTTTGTGTATTAAGCCCTGTCTATATTGCTTTTCATATTGGTGTTTCTTATCAGTAGATTTCAGAATGCTGCTGGTTAGCCATGGGCAACCAAGCCGTTTGTTTGTGATCTGTTTCGTTTTTATAGGACAATGTTTGTTGTATAGTCTAAGTATTTTGTTAAGAAAAATGTCTGTCCAATCGTCAATACCATTGGCATTGGAGAATTCTGTAGGCCAGTCAACAGTCTCTAGGTCTGCTGTGAAATTCGTTATTGAGGCCTCGTCATGGAGTCTAAATGAAACTTTGTTGTATTCGAGTGGTGGCTTACTAATGTTTGTTAAGAGGAAGGTTGGGTAGTGGTCAGTAGTGCTGTCTGTGATTATCCCTGATTTAAGGGGGGCTAGTATATTGGTCCATATGTGGTCTATTATGGTTGCACTTGTCTCAGTGAGCCTGGTTGGTTTAGTTATTGTTGGTATGAGAAGTGTGTTGTTCATATTGTTGATGAAATCAGTTAGTCTGATGATGTGGTAGGCCAGGGTTGATATTGAAGTCTCCAGCTAAGAGAAGGTGGTGCTTGTTCATTTGTCTGTTATTAGTGACTTTAGATTCTCACTGAAGTTTGGGATGTTTGTGTGGGGTATCCGGTATATGGCACCGATTATTATAGGTGTCTTAAGGTTTTTACATTAAAATTAGCAAAAGTGTATTCCCCATATTCATCAGTAAAGCAATTAGTGCTAATACAAGATAGTTGGTTAGAGTAATAGATTGCAGTACCACCCCCAACTTGGTATGGTCTGCAGTTGTGGATTGCTGTGTATCCTGGTAGTGGGTAGATATCAATTGTGTCCTGCTTAAGCCAGGTCTCGGTAAGAATAATGCAGGAGAAGGGTGTTTTAGTGACTCAAGGAGTGCCAGGAGGTCATCATAGTGTTTGCTTAAGGACCTGATGATGTAGTTAAGAACTGATAGTCTTTGAGCAGTGTTCAGGATAGTGCTGGCTTGTGATGGCATCTAAAGGTAGTTGTTAGAAACGATTAAATTCAGTGAACAAGGTATGTCGATGGTAATAATATGGCTCTGGGCTACAGTGTAGCGCGTGATGTCACGACTCATTTTGACCCATACAAATTTTAGCACGCGAGTCGTATTCCAAACTAAGGTTGTATACAGCAAAAATTTTGATCCAAACAAAGGATGTTAGAAACGATTGAATTCAGTGAAAAGGTACATATACATAGGACCTGGTATTATTATGGTGCGCGTAAGAGACTTTTTCATACTTTTACACCTCTATCCCAAACTAGTTGTATACCATTGCAAAATTTGATAAAGTGTACACAAGTTCTTGCATAATGGCTATACTTACCACGTAAAATATTTGCCAAAAAATTCTTCTCATATGTCTTGTACACCTTAGGAATTTTTTTACATTTTAAATTCTTCCATTTTTATGGTATTCTGCCTTCCAACTTGAGAATAAGAGTTACATAACTGTAGTTCTCTTTTCTTCATATACTGTATGGTATTCCCACAATTTTGTGGAGCATGCCAGGTTACAGCATCTATTTAGGAAGCACTGATACGTATGTTGATCCTGGTACAAAAACTGGTACAGGTATTGATAATTGTAGCAAAATAAGCTTGATTTTGTGATGAGTTGAAAGGTCAAGGTTATTATTGAGTTACATATCAGAAATTGTAGCATGGTCCTCTCATTTTAGGCATATGGGCATCTTGATGCTTCGATTGCAGTTAAAAGCTTCTATGATTATATTCTAACCTTATTTTGCTGTAGATTTTCATACATACTGAATGGTTTCTGTTGTATTATTCTGACCTACAGGGCTATTGCATTGTTTGAAATTCAGTTCATACACATATTTTGATGTCCATGAGATCACTAAGTCCTTGTTATAATTTCCTAGCAACTTTATTCATCAGTAAGCATTGTCTTTAATTTAAGCCTTTTGCTTGTGCAGCATTCATAATTTTGAAGCTAGGTTGTTTTAGGGCTGTGAAATGTCTTAAAGCTCAGTGGTCATTTGGTACTCAGTTGAGATTAAATGGAAATAATATTTAATATGAAGAGAGCTTCTTAAGCATAGTGTCAGATGCCATGATACAATTTTTCCTTGTTAACAAAAACAATACCTAAAGGCTACTCAAAGGATGCTTCTCAGGATCAATGCCCTTGCAGCCCAGTCTTGGACCAGGCTGCCTGATGGATCAAGGCCTGATCAGCCAGGCTGTTACTGCTGACCACACTCAGGAAGAAGCTAGTAAGGGAACACTCCTGGCCTGGGTTTGGTCAGCTAGACAGTGTTTTTTTTTTTTTTTACAAGTTGGCAGTCTCCCACCGAGGCAGGGTGACCCATAAAGAAAGAAAATCCCCAAAAAGAAAATACTTTCATCATCAGTCAACACTTTCACCTCACTCACACATAATCACTGTTTTTGCAGAGGTGCTCAGAACACAACAGTTTAGAAGCATATACGTATGAAGATACACCACCTTTTCGAGGATGACCCCTACCCCACCTTCCTTCCCCTACAGATTTAAGTGCTCTCCATGTCATTCTACTTTGACCCATTCTCTAAATGACCAAACCACCTCAACAACCCCTCTTCAGCCCTCTGACTAATACTTTTATTAACTCCACGCCTAATTTCCACACTCCTAATTTTCTGCATAATATTTACACCACACATTGCCCTTAGACAGGACATCTCCACTGCCTCCAACCGCCTCCTTGCTGCTGCATTCACAACCCAAGCTTCACACCCATATAAGAGTGTTGGTACTACTATACTTTCATACATTCCCTTCTTTGCCTCCATAGATAGCGTTTTTTGTCTCCACATATACCTCAACGCACAACTCACCTTTTTTCCCTCATCAATTCTATGATTAACCTCATCCTTCATAAATCCATCCGCCGACACGTCAACTCTCAAGTATCTGAAAACATTCACTTCTTCCATACTCCTCCTCCCCAATATGATATCCAATTTTTCCTTATGTAAATCATTTGATACCCTAATCACCTTGCTCTTTTCTATGCTCACTTTCAACTTTCTACCTTTACACACACACTCCCAAACTCATCCACTAACCTTTGCAATTTTTCTTTAGAATCTCCCATAAGATCTAAACTTACTCCCTGTTCAGAACATCCACACTTACTACTGTGCAATCTATATCTACAGGACTTTAAATTCCAATATTAACCTTGACCTAAAACGCTTTCTTGATAGTTGTGACAGGATCCACAGGCATAACACCAGACACAAACATCTCTATGACATTCCCTGTGTTCGACTAAACCTTTACAAAAATTCAATGTATTTCAAAGGACCTAAAATCTGGAACACCCTACCTGAAAACTCTAGAACTACAGACACATTCATCACTTTCAAAACTACAGTTAGAAAACATCTTATCTCCCTGATACACCCCGACAACTAACTACATGATAACTGCCTGGTGGTTCACAATTACACTCACTCACCCACTGACTATAAACCCAGAAATACTAATCTTAAAATAATGAATCCTAACTAGTCATAAGTTTGCCTATGATACTCCAATATAGACACCTTGTATTGTGCCAAAACAAAAGCATTCACATTGCTAAACTCACAAATTATGATGTAGTCACTTAGCCTTAATACCATAATCTGTAAGGATTTAATGTTAAGATTTAATCTAAGTCTGCTCGAAATGCCTTGCCATGCTGTGTGTCCTAGTGGCCCCCTCTGTAATTAGTATTTTATAACATGTAAACCACACAATACCCAAAACCTGTAAACCCCACATTGTAACCCTTATAGAGAATAAACTTTGAATTGAATAAGCACAGTATCATCAGCAAAAAGCAACTGTGTCAGTTCCCATTTTGTATTTGATTCTCCATAATTTAATCCCACCCCTCTCCCGAACACCCTAGCATTTACTTCTTTTACAAGCCCATCTATAAATATATTAACCATGGTGACATTACACATCCCTGTCTAAGACCTACTTTTACCGAGAAGTAGTCTCCCTCTCTTCTACACACCCTAACCTGAGCCTCACTATCCTCATAAAAACTCTTTGCAGCATTTAGTAACTTACCACCTATTCCACATACAATGGACCCTCGACCAACGATGGTATCGTCTAACATTAAATCCAACTAGCAATACATTTTAACGCAAAAATTTTGCCTCGACTAGCGCTAAAAAACTCGACCAACACGATTCGTTCCGTCTGAGACGCATCCACTTGTGGCCAGTGTTTACAAGCCAGCCAGCCACCGCGGTCCCATCTAAACATACAATCAGAACATTTTATATTATCACAGCATTTTTAGTGATTGCACCTGCAAAATAAGTCACCATGGGCCCCAAGAAAGCTTCTAGTGCCAACCCTACAGGAAAAAGGGTGAGAATTACTATGGATATGAAGAGAGAGATCATTGCTAAGTATGAAAGTGGAGTGCATGTCTCCGAGCTGGCCAGGTTGTACACAAAACCTTAATCAACCATCGCTACTCTTGTGGCCAAGAAAACGGCAATCAAGGAAGCTGTTCTTGCCAAAGGTGCAACTTTATTTCGAAACTGAGATCGCAAGTGATAGAAGATGTTGAGAGACTGTTATTGGTGTGGATAAACTAAAAACAGATAGCCTTTTCATACGTGAAAAGGCTAGGAAGTTGCATGAGGATTTAATTAGAAAAATGCCAGCAACTAGTGGTGATGTGAGTGAATTTAAGGCCAGCAAAGGTTGGTTTGAGAGATTTAAGAATCGTAGTGGCATACATAGTGTGATAAGGCATGGTGAGGCTGCCAGTTTGGACCAAAAAGCAGCTGAAAAATATGTGCAGGAATTCAAGGAGTACATAGACATTGAAGAATTGAAACCTGAACAAGTGTTTAATTGTGGCACTGACAATGTTGTGAAACACTATAGGAATGTCATAAAGGAACGGGAGGTACAGGCCTCTATGGACAGATATGTTGTGCGACAGAGGTCCAGTGACTCTCAAGCTGGTCCTAGTGGCATTAAAAGAAGAAGGGAAATAACCCCGGAAAAGGACTTGCCACCTCAAGTCCTAATGGAAGGGGATTCCCCTTCTAAACACTAACACCATCCACAGTCTCCCCTCCTCCCATCCCATCAATCATCACGAGATCTTCAATAAAGGTAAGTGTCATGTAATTGTACATGTCTTCTTCAGTTTGTGTGTATTAAAATTAATATTTCATGTGGTAAAAATATTTTTTTCAATACTTTTGGGTGTCTTGCACTGATTAATTTTGATTTCCATTATTTCTTATGGGGAAAATTAACTCGACTAACGATAATTTCGATTAATGATGAGCTCTCAGGAATGAATTAATATCGTTGGTCGAGGGTCCACTGTACTTGCAACATCTGCCACATTGCTCCCCTATCCAATCTATCATATGCCTTTTCTAAATCCATAAATGCAATAAAAACTTCCCTTCTTTAATCTAAATACTGTTCACATATATGCTTCAGTGTAAACACTTGATCTACACATCCCCTACCCACTCTGAAACCTCCTTGCTCATCCACAATCCTACATTCTGTCTTACCTCTAATTCTTTCAATTATAACCCTACTGTACGCTTTTCCTGGTATACTCAGTAAACTTATTCCTTTATAATTTTTACAATCTCTTTTGTCCCCCTTCCCATTATTCCCTTTATATAAAGGGACTATACATGCTCTCTGCCAATCCCTAGGTACCTTCCCCTCTTTCATACATTTATTAAACAAAAATACCAACCACTCCAACACTATATGCCCCCTGCTTTTAACATTTCTGTCATGATCCTGTCAGTTCCAGCTGCTTTACCCCCTTTCAGTCTACATAATGCCTCACGCACCTCCCCCACACTCACATTCTGTTCTTCTTCACTCCTAAAAGATGGTATACCTCCCTGGCCAATGCATGAAATTACCGCTTCCCTTTCTTCTTCGACATTCTAAAGTTCCTCAAAATATTCTCGCCATCTACCCAAAACCTCCATCTCCCCATCTACTAACTCCCCTACTCTGTTTTTAACTTGACAACTCCATTTGTTCTCTAGGCTTTCTTAACTTGTTTAACTCCAAAATTTTTTCTTCTTCTTTCTTTCAACACACCGGCTGTATCCCACCGAGGTGGGGTGGCCCAAAAGGAAAAACGAAAGTTTCTCCTTTCAAATTTAGTAGTACAGTGGACCCCCGCATAGCGAACTTAATCCGTGCAAGAGGGCTGGCCGTTATGCGAAATGTTCGCTATGCGAATTAATTTTCCCCATAAGAAATAATGGAAATAAAATTAATCCGTGCAAGACACCCAAAAGTATGAAAAAAAATTTTTTTTACCACAAAAAAATGTTAATTTTAGTACACACAAACTGAAAAAGGCATGCACAATTACATGAGGTTAAAGTTGCAAGAGAATCGAAGACTAACCCAAAAGGATTCTTTCAGGTATACAGAAGTAAGATCAGGGACAAGATAGGCCACTCAAAGTTCCTCGGGTCAGCTCACTGACAGTGATAAGGAAATGTGTAGAATTTTAACACATACTTCTCCTAGTTTTTACACAGGAGGATACAGCGATATTCAGTAATGATAAATTATTTAGAACAGGACGATAATAAACTGTGCACTATTAGGGTCACAAGTGACATGGTCCTTAGGCAAATAGATAAATTAAAACCTAACAAATCCCCAGCCCTGATGAACTGTATGCAGGGTTCTAAAGGAATGTTAAAGAGGAGCTTAGTCACACCTTTGGCTAATCTTTTCAACATATTCACTACAAACTGGCATGGTGCCAGATAAGTGGAAAATGGCAAATGTGATACCTATTTTCAAAACAGGTGACAGGTCTTAGCTTCGAACTATAGACCAATAAGCCTAACCTCCATAGTGGAAAATTTATGGAATCAATAATTGCCGAGGCAGTTCGTAGCCACCTTGAAAAGCATAAATTAATCAACGATCTCCAGCATGGTTTTACAAAGGGGCGTTCCTGCCTTAGAATTTATTAACTTTTTTCACTAAGGGATTTGAGGAGGTAGTCATGGTATGAATATGATATTGTGTATATGGACTTCGTAAGGCTTTTGACAGGGTCCCACATCAGGACTATTGAGGAAAATTAAAGCACATGGAATAGGAGGAGAAATTTTTTCTGGATAGAGGCATGGTTGACAAATAGGCAGCAGAGAGTTTGCATAAATGGGGAGAAATCAGAGTGGGGAAGCGTCACGAGCGTGTTCCACAGGGGTCAGTGTTGGGCCCCCTGCTGTTCACAATCTACATAAACGACATAGATGAGGGCATAAAGAGCGACATCGGAAGTTTGCCGATGACACCAAATAGGCCGTCGATTCATTCTGACGAGGACATTCGAGCACTCCAGGAAGATTTGAATAGACTGATGCAGTGTGCGGGAACGAAGTGGCAGATGCAGTTTAATATAGAACAATGCAAAAGTTCTAAATGTTGGACAGGACATAACCATGCCACTATAAACTAATAATGTAGATCTTAATATTACGGATTGCGAAAAAGATTTAGGAGTTCTGGTTAGCAGTAATCTGAAACCAAGACAACAGTGCATAAGTGTTCGCAATAAGCTAATAGATCCTTGGCTTCATATCAAGAAGCATAAATAATAGGAGTCCTCAGGTTGTTCTTCAACTCTATACATCCTTGGTTAGGCCTCATTTAGATTATGCTGCACAGTTTTGGTCACGTATTACAGAATGGATATAAATTCTCTGGAAAATGTACAAAGGAGGATGACAAAGATGATCCCATGTATCAGAAACCTTCCCTAGAGGATAGACTAAGGGCCTGAAACTGCACTCTCTAGAAGACGTTAGAATTAGGGGGATATGATTGAGTTTATAAGTGGAAGACAGGAATAAATAAAGGGGATGTAAATAGTGTGCTGAAAATAATTAGCCTAGACAGGACTCGCAGCAATGGTTTTAAGTTGGAAAAATTCAGATTCAGGAGGGATATAGGAAAGTACTGGTTTGGTAATAGAGTTGTGGATGATGGAAACAAACTCCCAAGTACCGTTATAGAGGCCAGAACGTTGTGTAGCTTTAAAAATAGGTTGGAAAAATTACATGAGTAGATGTGGGGGGGTGTGAGTTAGACTGATAGTTGTGCTAACGGGTGGGGTTCCCCGTGTTCCCCCCTTAAGTAAGTGCCTACCTGACAGGTTGGGTGCATTGGGCCCTTAAAGCGGTAGGGATTGGACCTGCCTCCAGGGCCAGTACCTTCTGCATGTTCCTTCGTTCTTATGTTCTTATTTCTTTATTGAAGTTTGGGTGTGATTGAGGGAGGAGGGGGGGGAGAGAAGTGTTATTTTTAAAAGGGGAACCCCCTTCCATTAGGATTTTGGGGTGCAAGCCCTTTTTGGGGGGTTACCCCCTTCTTTTTTTAATGCCACTGGGACCAGTTCAGATCATGGACTTTTTTCGCACAACTATCGTCCATAGTGGCCTGTACCTCTCTTCCTTTATATTTGTCAAAAAGTGGTTCAAAACGTGTCATTGTAACAGTCACTAGCACGGCTTGCAATGCTGTGTGGGGTGATTTTATCAAAAAAGGTTTCATTCAAGCATTTTGCACACATTCTTAATCTTTGAAGTGGGAAATTCCCCAATTTCTCTTCCCTCCTTTGAACCCGTTTCCCCGGTCTGGCCTCTTGCTCTTTAAGTTGATCTATCAGTCATCATGGTTATTTTTCATTTCCTCCCCCACCAACTCTTTCCCCAAACCTCCCCACTAACCAAACCCCCAAAGGGTTCCCAAATTCCCCTTTTTATTCCCCAATGGTATATACTCCTTCAGGGTTAGCCTCAAACCCCTTTAAAAACCCTTTTTTCACACATTTTGGCCCCAGTTTTTTCCAGCAGAGTTCAAGGTTCCTTTTTTCATCCCTCCCCAAACCTACCCATAAGGTTTTCACAATTGAGGAATTAAAAATTTCCAAAAATCTTTTAGAGTCAACGAGTGCTGTGGTCACTTCAAACACTTTTTTAAAAAGAGCTTTTGGGGTTTCATTTCTTGGAAATTGGAAATGACCTGCTGGGCCTGGGCTGAGGAGAGGATGGTATTGGAGGGAAAAACTTCACCTAAAAAGCTATGTCCCCCTAAAGTCGCCCTTGGGCCCCCTGTGGATGAAACCCGGGGGATGTCAACACAGGGGCACTTAAGGGTTTAAATTTTTTTTCAGTTAGGTAATCTTTCCTTTTTGGGGCAAAAGCTGGTTTTTAACCCTTTTTAGAAAAAATTCCCCAGTGACCCATGCCTTTCTGTTTGCCCCCCCCCAGCCACAAAATATCCCTTTAGGAAATTTTTTTGCCCGAACGCTTTGGGGGTTTCAGAGTGATACACTAAAAAAGGGTTAACTTTGCAATCACCCTTGCATTGGGAACATCAAAAAAAGAAACCTGCTTTCTAGGTTAGTCCCGGGGGCCTTTTTCCTAGTAATGTAGGGCCTCTTGGCTTTTCTTTCCCAAAAGGCCCGTTTCATCACAAAAACCTTGTTCAGGTTTTAGTCCTTCGTTTTATGTACTCCCTTTAATTTATGCACATATTTTTCAGCCCCCTTTTGGGGCCCAAAGGGAGCCTCACCTGCGTATCACACTAGGATGCCCTACGCTTCTTAAATCCTCAAACAACCTTTTTCTGGGCCTAAATTTACTCACATATCCTATTCAGGCATTTTTTTTAATTAAATCGCATGCAACTTCCCAGCCTTTTCCATATGATCGTGAGAGACGCTATCTCCCGCTAGCTGTTTTTTATTTATCCCACCAAAAACGCTCTCAACATCTTCCATCACTTGCGATCTTTGTTTTGAAAACACAGTTAAACCTTTGGAAACAGCTTCCCTTTATTGCCGTTTTCTTGCCCACAATAAAGAGATGGTTGATTTTTGGGTTTTTTGACAACCTGACCAGGCGGTGAAGTACTCCACTTTCATACTTTCAATGATCCTTTCTTTTTTCAATGGGTATTCTTACCCTTGGGTGTAGGGTGGCACTAAAGTTTCTTGGGGCCCTGGTCATTATTTTTCCGAAACAGCACCGAAAACACTGTAATAATACGAAATATTCCGAGTGTATGCTTGAATGTTACCGCGGAGGCTGGCTGGTAAACAATGGGACGGGCGGCACATGTGAGGCTGGCTGAGGGTGCACATTGGACACGTCTCGGACGAAGGCCGCTGAGCGGGTTTTTGTCCACTATGCGGGGCAAAATTTTAGCGAACAAAGCGTCCGCTATGCGGATTGTTCGCTATGCAAGGCGTTCGCTATGCGGGGGTCCACTGTATATGCAGGAGAAGAGGTTACTAGCCCCTTGCTCCCGGCATTTTAGTCGCCTCTTACAACACGCATGGCTTACGGAGGAAGAATTCTGTTCCACTTCCCCATGGAGATAAGAGGAAATAAACAAGAATAAGAACTAGAAAGAAAATAGAAGAAAACCCAGAGGGGTGTGTATATATATGCTTGTACATGTATGTGTAGTGTGACCTAAGTGTAAGTAGAAGTAGGAAGACGCACCTGAAATCTTGCATGTTCATGAGACAGAAAAAAGGACATCAGCAATCCTACCATCATGTAAAACAATTACAGGCTTTCGTTTTACACTCGCTTGGCAGGACGGTAGTACCTCCCTGGGCGGCTGCTGTCTACCAACCTATTACCTAAAAAATTTTTTCTTATTTTCATTAAAATTTCTTGACAGTGCCTCTCCCACTCTTTCATCTGCTCTCCTTTTGCAATCTCTCACCACTCTCTTTACCTTTCTTTTACTCTCCATATACAGTGGACCCCCGCATAACGATCACCTCTGAATGCGACCAATTATGTAAGTGTATTTATGTAAGTGCATTTGTACGTGTATGTTTGGGGGTCTGAAATGGACTAATCTACTTCACAATATTCCTTATGGGAACAAATTCGGTCAGTACTGGCACCTGAACTTACTTCTGGAGT
The DNA here is from genome assembly GCF_026875155.1 of Cherax quadricarinatus. Taxonomy (NCBI): domain Eukaryota; kingdom Metazoa; phylum Arthropoda; class Malacostraca; order Decapoda; family Parastacidae; genus Cherax; species Cherax quadricarinatus. The sequence goes on along the minus strand of NC_069435.1, from coordinate 7,609,186 downwards.
GAAAAAATATCGTTAACCGGGGGTCCACTGTACTCTACTCTTCTTATAACACTTCTGCTTTGTAAAAACCTCTCATAAGCTAACTTTTTCTCTTTTATCACACTTTTTACTTCATTCCACCAATCACTCCTCTCTCCTCCTGCACCCACCCTCCTATAACCACAAACTTCTGCCCCACATTCTAATACAGCATTTTTAAAACTATTCCAACCCTCTTCAACCCCCCACTTCTCATACTTGCACCAACCCACCTTTCTGCCAATAGTTGCTTATATCTCGCCCGAACTTCCTCCTCCCTTAGTTTATACACTTTCACCTCCCTCTTGCTTGTTGTTGCCATTTTCCTCTTTTCCCATCTACCTCTTACTCTAACTGTAGCTACAACTAAATAATGATCTGATATATCAGTTGCCCCTCTATAAACGTGTACATCCTGGAGCCTACCCATCAACTATTTATCCACCAATACATAATCTAACAAACTACTTTCATTACATGCTATATCATACCTTGTATATTTCTTTATCCTCCTTCATAAAATATGTATTACTTATTACCAAACCTCTTTCTACACATAACTCAATTAAAGGCTCCCCATTTTCATTTACCCCTGGCACCCCAAATTTACCTACTACTCCCTCCACAACATTTATTCCTATTTTAGCATTGAAATCCCCAACCACCATTGCTCTCACACTTGGTTCAAAACTCCCCATGCATTCACTCAACATTTCCCAAAATCTCTCTCTCTCTCCTCTACACTTCTCTCTTCTCCAAGTGCTTATATGCTTACTATAACCCACTTTTCACATCCAACCTTTATTTTACTCCACATAATCCTTGAATTAATACATTTATAGTCCCTCTTTTCCTGCCATAACTTATTCTTCAACATTATTGCTACTCCTCCTTTAGCTCTAATTCTATTTGAAACCCCTGACCTAATCCCATTTATTCCTCTCCACTGAAACTCTCACACCTCCTTCAGCTTTGTTTTACTTAAAGCCAGGACATCCAGCTTCTCATTCATAACATCCACAATTATCTCTTTCTTTTCATTTGCACAACATCCACGCACATTCAGACTTCCCACTTAGACAATTTTCTTCTTCTTATTCTTTTTAGTAATTATTACAGGAAAAGGGGTTACAGAAAAAGGGTGTGACCTAAGTGTAAGTAGAAGTAGCAAGACGTACCTGTAATCTTGCATATTTATGAGACAGACAAAAGACACCAGCAATCCTACCATCATGTAAAACAATTACAGGCTTTCGTTTCACACTCACTTGGCAGGACAGTAGTACCCCCCTGGGTGGTTGCTGTCTACCAACTTACTAAAAAAAAAAAAGCCTACATTGCATATAAAGCCAGAAGATTACATTGTCGAAAGTACATTACAGTACAATGGGGCAGCACGTAAAGAGGCAATGATCAATGGGGTTTTCCTGTGTGTACAGGTACAACACCGTTTTTCAGGAATGGATGGTCCATATGCATAAAACTGCGAGAGGACACTCGGTAAAAAAAAAAAACTTATTAATAAACTTTCTTAAGCAAGGCTTCAGGGAAGCATATATTTGAAGCAGTTACTAATCATTGCCCCATGGCCTGATGGCAAAAGCTCTCTGGTTGTCCGTGTTTACATATCAGTAATAATGGTTACCTGAGTGTTAGTTGACTGGTGTGGGTCACATTCTGGGACAAAATTGACCTGATTTGCCCAAAATGACCTGCATTGCAAGCAGCTTTCTATATAGTAGTACATATGTCATTAATGTCAGCTAGGCCTGTATACCTTGTACATGTAGTAAATATAGATACATATTGCATTATTATTGCTGCCATAGAAAATAGGACTTTCCTTACAGAGAAAATGGGCATAGCTAATGCAACATTAGGGGCTCTGCTGGGAAGATGTACTTCTCACCACTTGTGGCTTTCAACTATGTATTAAATCTCTCATTCTTTACCAGTCTTCATCAAATGAATGTGAGTTCTCTATACATGTACAGAGTGATCATAAAATGTGAATGTAGTTGGTTAAAAACTAACAGAGAAAAACTAACGTTAATAATCCATCCGTAACTACAACATAAATATGAGGTAAGATAAGATTTCTTTGGATTTTTAACCTGGAGGGTTAGCCACTAAGGATAACCCAAGAAAGTTAGTATGTCATCGAGGCCTGTCTGTCTTATTTTCATTGGGGTCCTTCAATCTTGTCTCTTAGATGTGATGCACACCAGTTGACTAACACCCAGGTACGTACTACTGGGTGAACAGGGACAGCAGGTGTAAGGAAATGCCCAACATTTCCACCTGTGCCTGTGAGGTAAGGGCATCCCAATCAAACAAATGTGGGCTCTCTTTACATCACAAAATGAAGATACACTCAGTATGAACATATTGGGTAAAGGGTGGTGTATAATTAGCAGGTCAGAAGTGTATTACAGTGTATTAATATTATTACATGACCTCTTGTGATCTGGCAGAATTGATATTCTAGCAAGACCTAGGAACCAGGAATGCCAGAGAATTGGCTTTGTACCTGTATAATTAACACATTTTCATTTTCTGCTGTTTACAATTAATTTTTCTTTATTTGTAAATAACTTGTATGATGTGAAAAAGAATTGCATAATAATTTCACATCATTTCCATAATAGAGTGCTGATGGCTGATTGGTCACTGCATATAAATGTTTTTAAAAAATTTGTTTAGGAGTTTTGTATATTTTTTTTGAATGTTGACAATACTGTATGTATATTTGCAGCAAAGGATTTCCCTGTTGTGTAATACAGCAATAAATTATGTAGTATTTTAATGTAATTTCATAACTAAAGTATATTGAAGGCTATAATTTCATGCAATGAGCAACGAGTTGTTGTGACTCGCAGTTTGCACGTGTATTTGCATTTTAACCCTTTGACTGTCGCGGCCGTATATATACGTCTTACGAGGTACCGTGTTTGACGTATATATACAGTGGACCCCCGCATAACGATATTAATCCGTTCATGAGAGCTCATTGTTATGCGAAATTATCGTTATGCGAATGAATTTTCCCCATAAGAAATAATGGATATCAAATTAATCCGTGCAAGACACCCAAAAGTATGGAAAAAAAAAATTTACCACATGAAATACTATACATTTTCCTACACACAAAGAGAAGGATACATGCACAATAGTAGAGTAGTACATGCACAGTATATATTGTGCATGTACTACTCTACTAAATGAAGAATAAATGACACTTACCTTTATTAAGATGCAGCAATGACTGATGAGACACTGTGTCCTGGGAGTGCCTTTTCCTCCTGAGTACTGTAGGTCCTGTTTGGCATTTTCTTCCAGAACAGGCCTTATCACACTGTGTATGCCACTACGATTCTTAAATCTCTCAAACCAACCTTTGCAGGCTTTAAATTCACCAATATGAGCACTAGTTCCAGGCGTTTTTTCCTGTTCACCTGGGTGTTAGTCGACTGGTGTGGATTGCATCCTGGGAGACAAGATTAAGGACCCCAATGGAAATAAGTTAGACAGTCTTCGATGACACTTTTTTGGGTTATCCTGGGTGGCTAACCCTCTGGGGTTAATTGTTTCTTGGTATTCTCAATAAGCCACACCAACAACGGTGCTACAGCAGCAGCAGCAGCTGACAGTGCTACAGCAGCAGCAGCAGCTGACAGTGCTACAGCAGCAGCAGCAGACGATGCTACAGCAGCAGCAGACGGTACTACAGCAGCAGCAGGAGCAGACGGTACTACAGCAGCAGCAGCAGCAGCAGACGGTACTACAGCAGCAGCAGACGGTACTACAGCAGCAGCAGCTGATGGTGGTACAGCAGCAGCAGCAGCTGACAGTGCTACAGCAGCACCAGCAGCTGACAGTGCTACAGCAGCAGCAGACGGTACTACAGCAGCAGCAGACGGTACTACAGCAGCAGCAGACGGTACTACAGCAGCAGCAGCAGCTGACGGTGGTACAGCAGCAGCAGCAGCTGACAGTGCTACAGCAGCACCAGCAGCTGACAGTGCTACAGCAGCAGCAGCAGCTGACAGTGCTACAGCAGCAGCAGACGGTACAACAGCAGCAGCAGCTGACGGTGGTACAGCAGCAGCAGCAGCTGACGGTGTGCTACAGCAAGCAGCAGCAGCCTGACAGTGCTACAGCAGCAGCAGCAGCTGACAGTGCTACAGCAGCAGCAGACAATGCTACAGCAGCAGCAGCAGCAGACGGTACTACAGCAGCAGCAGCAGCTGACGGTGGTACAGCAGCAGCAGCAGCTGATGGTGGTACAGCAGCAGCAGCAGCTGACGGTGCTACAGCAGCAGCAGCTGACAGTGCTACAGCAGCAGCAGCATCAGCAGTTGACCATGGTACCACAGTATTTCGATAATATTTCTCACCCTTTTTACCACAGGGTTGGCACTAGAAGCTTTCTTGGGGCCCATGGTCACTTATTTTGCAGATAAAATCACCAAAAACACTGTAATAATACGAAATGTTACGATTGTATGCTTGGATGTTACCGCGGAGGCTGGCTTGTAAACAATGCCACCGGCGGAACATGTGAGGCTGGCTCAGGCCGCACATTAGACGCGTCTCGGACGAACAGCGTTGAGCGGGTTTTTTAGCGGTATGCGAGGCAAAATCTTAGAGATAAAATGTATCGGTATGTGGATTTAACGTTACGTAAGGCCAACGGTATGCGGGGGTCCACTGTACTCATAAATTCTAGCGGCTTCAAATCAAGCAGGAGAAAGCTGGTAGGCCCACATGTGAGAGAATGGGTCTGTGTGGTCAGTGTGCACCATATAAAAAAAATCCTGGAGCACGCAGTGCATAATGAGAAAAAAAAAACTCCGACCGTTTTTTTAATTAAAATGCCGACTTTGTGGTCTATTTTCGTATAGTATTTATGGTTGTATTCTCGTTTTCTTGGTCTCATTTGATAGATTGGAAAACATATTATAGAAATAGAGGTGATTTTGATTGATTTTGCTATAAAAAGAACCTAGAAATTGAGCTTAAATTAGGGGAAATGTTTGATTTTTGCCAATGTTCAAAAGTAAACAAATGATGCCATTGTCCAATAAATGTCCAACTAGCCATTCTAATATGTAGTCATGAATGGGTTGATGTTATTTATACAATTATTACAGCATTGCAGTAGTCTGCATGACAGTAAATCTTCTATTTTTTGTTTGAATAAAACTTCAAAATAGAAAGCAAGAGTAATATCAGAGGGGCCTGGAGACATGACTGATGAGCAAAGAAAATGTTATTTTAGAGCCAGGAATGTCTGCATTGTTCATTTTGGAATTTATTTTGAAATTGTCATATTTTTTAGTTTTCGTGAAATTGGCCAAATTGCAAATTTCTGACCACATTATTAGGTAGTTGAAATCGGTAAATGGGCAGTTTCTTGTACTCAATTGATAGAAAAAATGGAGTTCTAAGGAAATAGCTATTAGTTTGGGCGACTGGAACAATGGAATTAGCCGAAAATAGGGCAAAATCGCCGATTTGTAAACAGCGCCGAGGTCGCTAACTTTGCGAGAGCATAATTCCGTCAGTTTTCCATCAAATTTCGTTTTTTTTGGTGTCATTACAATCGGGAAAAGATTCTCTATCATTTCATAAGAAAAAATAATTTTTTTTTTTTTTAAATTTTGCGACACCAGGAGACACCTCAGGATTGGGGGTTGCGACAGTCAAAGGGTTAACTTAGTTCAACAGTTTTATATTGTTGTGGTGTGTTTTCAGGATTTGTATTTTTAAATGATTTCCTTGTGATGTGGTAGAAAAAATTGTATACCCAGCAGTTTTGTGTCATTTCCATATTGATAATGGTGGCTGTTGGAGTACAAATTGTAAGTATGTGCACACATTTCCAAATGTTTTTGGCATGAGTTCCTTCTCTTCCATTTTTAGTGCATATGCTATGTATGTACTCCGCAAGATTATTTTTTTGGTTGATTTCAATGTGACATGTTTTGAAGAGTACTGTGTATCACATCTCTGAGTGTATGTCAAATTTCTGGGTGTGTTGAGTCTCAGTGAATATTATGGTTGAGTGTATATTATGTTTCTGGGTGCATGCCCTCTGGTCTGGTTTATATCATGCGGTGTTGAGTGTATACCCTATAGTTGGGTGTACATATTTTATATACTGATGAGTTATGTATGTCGTCATGTGGCAGGGGTGTATACCATGTATTACCCACTTGCGCTCCCCCCCCCCTCACAGGGCGCTACACATCACTTTGGCTAAGCCCCGTCCTCTGTCGCCAGCAAGATTGTGCGTACCGCAGTGGAATACACACTCAACAACATCATGATGGATCAGGTGAGTGAAAGTAAGAAAGACTGAAGGAAAGAGTCTTATTAAAGAGTGAGCAAGACTGGGAGAGCGAGAGACTGATTGACAGTAGACATCTGGGGGAGTAAGAGACTACGAACTCTGATTAATTAAAATGGTGATTTTTTTTTTACACAATCCTAATACAGTATTACACTGGTCTGTTTGCTGGTGCTTGCTGAGGCATAAAATAAAGAGTGAGGGATACATTGAGTTTTAAATTAGATAAACTGTGCTGTTTCTCAAAGTCATCATGTTAGTACAGATCCTTTCAAACTTATGATGCTGATATTTCTAAATTAACTCCATGGGGAAGTGAAGACTCCTCCTTCCATAAGCCATGCATGTCATAAGAGGTGACTAAAATGCCAAGAACAAGGGGCTAGTAACCCCTTCTATATAAATTACTAAATATAAAAAGAAGAAAAAACTTTCTGAGAACATTTCTTATTTTTAGGGTCACCCTGCCTCGGTATGCGACGACCAGTGTACATGTATATATTAAAAAAAATTCTAAATCATTCAGAATTGTAATATTTTACCTGGTCTGTATACTAGTGCTTAATGAGGGATATAACAACAAATTATGAGATATAATAATAGGTTATAGCAGGTTGTTTAGTTTGTGAGGAATTTTTATGTACTGTATATATTAGCTTGTGTGTGTGTGTGTGTTTTAAGTATTTGTGTTGTGTATGTATGTATGTATATATGTAGTTTATATTTGTGTGCATGGGACCATACAGGAGTCTCCAGGATGCAGGATGCCTCAATGAGTAGTTTATTGACTACTTCCTCTGACTGTGCCTTGGCCTCTCCTTTCATGCTGCTTCCTTCTTATGTAGTTCTTGTTATCCTCAAAATTATCATTATTATGTGAGTGTTGCTAAACCTCAGGTCAAACAGTCTGTTTTGGTTTACATTTTCATTTCCTCAGTGTGGAGGTGTTATGATTCATTTATTCTTGTTTATACAACAACGACTTTTCTCTTACATATGCTTACACTTAAATTTATGCAAAACTGCTTGTCCATTATTCAGATTTTATTGACATTTAACTAAATTTTATAATAGAACTGCCATTTTCAGGTCAAGTAGTCTGTTAATGCACAGTAGTAAAAAAATTAGGAAGCTTTTGGTTGATATTATTTTTATGATTAGGGGATGTAATCTCATGTTTTTACGATATGAGTATATGTCTAGGTTTCTGGCTCTGGTCAGTGTTTTTCTTTTGTTTTAATTGCATTTACATTGAAGAATCATTGATTGCCTTACACAGTGGGGTTTGTCTAATGATGTTAATTAAATAAAAAATGGTTAAGAGGTTGCTAGAGAAAGATTGTGGGTTCATGTGTGTGGTGTTGAAGTGGTTCATTATTAACTTATACATGTTGAGAGGTTAATTGTTGCCTGTTTTGAGGAAAGGGCATTTATCCATAGAGCCTCAAGTTCAGGAAAGTAGAAGTTATGTAGCAGTACTTACTTATATGATGAATCTAGAATGCTTTCAACAAACATTGAAGTTGATAAATTAGACAAGCGTTTGCGGCATCTAGGTATCCATTTTGTATATGTACATATATGGAAGACTGTAGAAGTGGAGGTAATCAGTCCCTCAGCCTAGGAGTAGGGACTGATTACTTCATCATCTACAGTTTTCCTTTTGTCTACAAAATAATGATACCCAAATGTTGCATATGTTTCTGATTCATCTGCTTGATTGTAGATATGTCAGTCTTATATTGAATGTAATATTGTATGATATAGTACATCCATAGCTTCTGATATACTGTACATGGAATCAATAATTACATTTTATGAACATACACATCAAGTGAACCTGATACACAGTATTCATATTCAATTTGACAATTTGTTTGACCATCTGGAATGGATAGGATGCCAGTGTGCTGGTGCTAGAGAGTTCCTGTTCCTGTCAGTTATTGGTAGGAGGAAGCTGTAGTGGGGGAGGTAAGGAGGGAGGGGTGACTACCAGAACTTGCCTCTGCTGCCAGTGAGTGGGCAGACATTGTGAGGGATCAGTTGTTAGTGACACTTGAGAGAGACAGAGAATTACTTGTTTGTGATTACCTACTAGTAGTTATGGGTGCAAAGCTACACATGTGCTGCCCCATCTTAAGTGTTGAATTTATAAATTTTGTAAAGTTTCTTAGGGTCGTAGCATTTACACATTACTTTCTCTTGGATTTCATTCCACTATCTCTCACTGTTTGTGTAGTATTATTGGTGTCTCATCTGGTACTGTTAGCATTTACATAATCCAGTAATTCTTTTTGTAATATATAAAACAATCTTGCAGTAATGTGATGGATTTCTTCAAGTTTTGTTTTTTTATCCATGTGACATAATTTTTCTAAATAGAAAACACACACACACATTTAGTTTTCATTTTTTGCATATAATGTGTGGCTTAAGTTTGTAATTTTCTGTTCATCCTGCAGTCTTTTAAAATGAATTTTTTTTTTAAATTACTCAATGAAATTTTTACCACACCACAAGCTTGTCAACTTGCTTCTGCACCCAGTGTATTAAATGCAAATCAATGCAGCCAAATATATAAATAAATATTTTTGGTAGAGTAGTTTACACTACACCCTGTAGACATAATGGGATTAAACATTTCAGGAGAAAATTTGGTAATTGTTGTGTTAAAAATAGCTCATGTAAAGTAATGTTTAAGGCTAGTAATCCTACCAGTCCATTTCACTTAAACTGTAACCTGTTTTTCTGCTATTCATATTTCTGTGTCATTCTGTGTAAATACTGGTAGTTATACACTAAAAAATACAGAATCTTGTTTAAGATCTGTAGAATTCCTGGGATACAGTGACAGGGTGTCTTTTGTAAGCTGGTAATCAAATGCTCTCTAGTTTGAATCTTCATTGAGATTCCAGAGAATATTCTTAATTTTCTTTAAAATTACCTGGTAGTTTCCTTACCATAATTGAATCCTCATTAGTAGAAACAAAGAGTCTCCCAAATATCCTGCAAAAATTTATTGTTAATGGATAGAAATTGTGGAGACATCCCAGAAAGGGCTGGAAGGAAGGTGTGAAGGTTTTCAGTGATATGAGCTTGGGCATCCCACAGAATTGTGTAAGCATCTGAGATTAGAGTGAGTAGACTTTTTTTTGGGGATTGAGTGTGCTGTTCATTGATATTAGGAATTTGATTACAGAGGGTTTGTTGTCATTCAAAGTGATAATTAAAAGTTTTGATTGGTGTTTTTTTCTGTAAATCAGTAATTAGTTTGAGAACATTGATGGTTATTGATCCTTGGGCATTGATCCTTCAAATGGAATATTGATAGTCCTCAGGACTGGTGTCTTAGGTGGGAGTTGGACAATTTGGAAAATAATACTTTATAACTAACCCTGTACAGTAACTCCTTGAGAGTTAGCCATATTTGATATGGGTAAAAATTAGTTGTGAAGATCTCCATTATGTACATTATGAGCCTGTGTCCTCATAAATAAATCAGATTAGCTAATCTTATTTTCTGACCGTTGTACATGACTGTTTTAATTGCAACATTTGGGTGATGACATCCATGCTTGTGATACTACAAAGTGATGCATTTTTCACTTGATGGTATCGAAGACATCATTCAAATTTATGAAGGTGGACAAATAAATTCTAATATCAATGGTTTATTCTTCAATACTTTTTTTTTTTTTACATTAGTGGCTATCTCCCACTTAGGCAGAGTGACCCAAAGAAGGAAATGCATTCACCAACATTCATTCAGTTGCTGTCTTGCCAGAGGTGTGCTGACATTACAATTCAGATTACCATCTGACTGCATCATCCCCACCTACTTACTGTATGCCAATCTTATCCTTAAGTACCTTTCATTCTTACATGTCTTGAACAAATGCAGCAACCACTCCATCACTATAGAGGAAACCCTCAATATAATGGACAAATTGGGGGATTGTCCAAGTGTCCTTTAAATCAGAATAATGTTAAAAAAATAGCAGAGAAAAAAGCACCAAAGTACTGTACACCTAATATACTACTGTAACCATGATCTACAGATTTTTATTTTTTATTATTAGCACATCGGCTGTTTCCCACTAAGGCAGGGTGGCCCGAAAAAGAAAGTTTTTCATCATTCACTCCATCACTGTCTTGCCAGATGCGTGCTTACATTACAGTTATATAACTGCAACATTAACACCTCTCCAGAGTGCAGACACTGTACTTCCCAGGACTCAAGTCTGGCCTGCTGATTTCCCTGAATCCCTTCATAAATGTTAGCCTGCTCACACTCCAACAGCATGTCAAGTCCTAAAAACCATTCGTCTCCATTTACCCCTATCAAATACGCTCACGCATGCTTGCTGGAAGTCCAAGCCCCTTGCACACAAAACCTCTTTTACCCCCTCCCTCCAACTTTTCCTAGGCTGACCCCCTACCCCACCTTCCCTCCACTACAGATTTATACACTCTCGAAGTCATTCTATTTTGTTTCATTCTCTCTACATGTCTGTACCACCTTAATAACCCTTCCCCAGCCCTCTGGATAATAGTTTTAGTAATCCCGTGCCTCCTGCTAATTTCCAGATTACGAATTCTCTGCATTATATTCGCACCACACATTGCCCTTAGACATGACATCTCCACTGCCTCCAGCCTTCTCCTTGTTGCAACATTCACCACCCATGCTTCACATCCATATAAGAGTGTTGGTATAACTGTACTCTCATACATTCCCCTCTTTGCTTCCACGGACAAAGTTCTTTTCTCCACAGACTCCTAAGTGCACCACTCACCCTTTTTCTCTCATCACTTCTATGATTCACCTCATTCTTCATAGACCCATCTGTTGATACGTCCACTCCCAGATATCCGAATATGTTCACCTCCTCCATATCTACAGATATACTGCAATAAATATTGAAAATTAAAAAGTTAAAAGTACAATTTTGCCAGTAGATTTTGCCCATAATATTAAAAGTGTTGTATCAGTGTCTTAATTCTATCTATCCTAGCTGCTTTTTCTCCTTGCATTTTATCCACTTCCTTTTACACTTTTCCTCACATCCACCATAGGCCCCTCTTATAGGATATCCTTCCTACCCAGTTGCACTTGCTCATCACCCATTTTGCATCTTTTTTTTTTCTTCGCCAATCATTCCTCAACCCACCCACACCCACCTCCTTATACACAAACTTTTGCTGTACACTCTTGCACTACATCTTAAATTTTCCCCATACCTCTTGAACCTCCTCACTTCCTGTACTCTCTCTAGCCCACCTTTCTCCCAGTAGTTGCCTTTATCTTTCTCCCACTTTAGTTCATTCACTGTCACTTCTCTCTTGATTACTGATGTCATTCTCCTTGCATTCTTTCAAATATTTTTTTAACACATTGGCCAGGTGTTGTAGTTTGTGCAGTACTAGGAGTTAACATTTAAAGAAAAGCTCATTGTGAAGATTACATTGTTTTATTACATGTGTAGTAAGGAAGGCTAGTATAGTACAGTGTTTCATAAGGTGTAGCACAGTTGGTATACTTTCAAGCTGACAGATTGTATTTCCTTACTGTTGGTTTATTGAGTGTAGTACAGTACATTTGATAAGGAAAGTGAGTCTCCTAGTATTCACTAAATAAGCAAAGTATTTTGTTGGTCATCAAAGTTAAGGTGAACTTTCATATAATGGACATTCTAAAGTCAAAAGAATGTGAAGCAAATTTACTGAATTTTTTCTTTAAATTGAAGGGTCTTAATTTTTTTTGTAGTACATACTATATACAAGAAAGAATCCTTCATCATGCTATACAGTCGACATGTGAGTATACTCTAAAGTTGTTCCTTGTTTTGTAATGCAAATAGTAATTGAATATTTTTTAGCTGATTTTTCAATTTTTTTTGTGTACATTGTTTTTTTAAGCAAAATATGCCAACTTAGCTTATTCAATGAGCATTATTTTGCCAAACAAATCATTATACACTATTGATATTTAATATTACAAACTAAAATAAGGCTGACCTTAGATAAGTCAGCCTGATTTTAGGCTGACCTGTCAAAAAGCTATATCTTATTACTGTATGCTAATTTTAGGAAGACTAGATTAAGTTTATAAATTAGTTTTGGTGAAAATTTTTCATATAATTTATCCACCTCAGAGTTTCACTTTTAGTCAGCCATCTTCCTTCATCTTTTACAAATGACAAAACTACTTCAACAGCTCATCTGCTCCATCAGTCCATTTCAATTTCTTTACTCATAATTCTTTATATAATATTAGTACCACATGATATCTTCAACATAATATCTTCACTGTCTCCAGCGTTGCCTTCACTACAACATTAAAGACCATGTCACACACCCCTAAAAAATTTTTATAATATGAAGTTAATTCGATTTAAAACCTTTTTTTTTTTTTTTTTTAGATAACCAGCAAAGTATATTGCTAAAAAGTTCACAAAAAATTTGAAACATTTCTGAAAAAAATATTTTATCAACTTTGTTTTCTTGCAGATGTCAAGTCACCAACAGTTACGCGTCCTCGTGGAACAACTGCAGCGAGAAGCTAATATAGACCGCATGAAAACCTCGGAAGCAATCAACCATCTCAAGGTATAGTGTCCACTGGATTAGGTTTTCTAAATCAGTCTCATGGATACAGATACCAATGCTGAAGTTGGGAGGTGCATGCAGGATATACAGATTGGTGTCTCATTCATCTTTGGTAGTATTTAGCCACTACACAAATTTTGAGAGGAATATCTTTGCACATAAGTTTTAAAAGGAAACATTTAGCATTTATAATTGATATATCATACACTAAAATTAAGGCAAAGGGAATAGCAGAGAACCTTTAACTACTTGTCCATTTAATCACCTGAATGTTTATCCCTATACAGTACTGTATTTATTGTATTGTTTACTTGTTTCATGCATTGCTGTCATAATCCAACCTCATTTAAAGAGTGAAAGTCACAGTACTGTGGCTGAAATAATTCATAAACTTTGAATTGGAGAGGACACTGGACCATGTTTCAGTTTGTCCTGAACCATTTGAGTAGTGATCCTGGCAATGGTTCTGGATGGATCTAAATGTTGCCCACTTTCGTCTCCAGTTTGCAAGTTTTCTTGGATTATTCCTTTGGAAATTATCAAGCAGTCAGCTGAGTATTGGATAGTTAGGGTTGTCTTCCAGGGAAAAAGGAGTCTGCTTGGTTTCCTTGCAGTTTAACTTATCTTAAATCTATTATTTAAAAATTTGCACATAATATTTAGCACAGAAGACCTTGAGCATTTATTTCCTCAGTAGGAGTGCGTTGTGTTAAAAAATACCAGGAATGGGTTAAGAAAGTGTGTGTATGGGTGTGCTTGTGGGGTGTGCAAGTACTTGCCTATGCATGTCTGTAGTGCATGCTTACTTGCCTTATAAGAGCGTCGGTATTATATTGGAACAAAAAGTTTTTTTTACTGTAGATTTAGTATAGTTTTTACTCCCTAGAGGAACCATGATACCTAATGCAGTCTACAAAAAAATCCCCAAGCTGCCTTTCTTGGAAAAAAAAGAAAAAAAATAATCATCAGCTTTACAACCAAACAATACTGGAATTGGTTCCAAATTTGTACATTGAAATAACCCCTTACGAGTCAAAAGGTTTGTTACACGGTGGAAAATATCCCAGTGAAGAGCACGGGAGCAATAAGTATGCTGTACTAAGGGATAATTTGAGCATAAAGGGTCCAAGGATTTACAAAATCTTTAAATGTAGAGGAGGACTTTCCAACAGACCCATCTTCAAGAGGAAAGTTGACAAGTTCCTCTAAATCATTTAATTGACCCCTCTAGCCTACAGCATTGTCACCCATCCTTCAGAATGTAGGCACTGTATTTCCCACCAACTAACCAGTTTCCTTAAACCCCTTCAAAAATGTTACCTTGCTTGCACTTCATACATACATACATTTTTACTGGATAACTGAAGATATGCAAATGTTTTATGCTTGTGAATATGTATGTATTTTGCAATGTGCATTTGTTTGGATAATGTTTAGGTAATACCGTACAGGACATTGTTAGCATTGTTTTGTGCCTTTGTATATGTTTACTTTTTTTTTTTTGTGAGAGTATATGTACAGGCATACATTAGGTATACCTGTGTGTACCTGCATGTATTTATATGACACATAAACATTTGTGCATATACTTTAGTCATGCATGCTAGCAATTGAGGAAATATTGTGCCTGATGTTCAAAAGGGTGGCTGTGCAGAAATTAGTTTAGGAAATACAATGTGTGTGTTTACCAACAAAGCACAAGAGTATTTTGTAATGTACAAAATACTAGACTATATGGACTGTGTATAAGATGAGGTAAGTGATGGTAATTTAAATACTTTCCTGCACAGCGACATTAAAACAATTGGCAGCATAACGAAACACATAAATGTGATTAACTTTGGTTACATAGAAGATATCTGGAGAGATGATCTTGGTTATGTGTGAGCACCGCGCTGATGCCCCTGTGATTATTGCGACAGAGGTACATCTCGGAACACGAGGCAGAGGACTACCTTCTGGTCGGCTTCACCTCTCAGAAGGCCAACCCATTCCGTGAGAAGAGCTCCTGCACCGTCCTGTAATGTGTAAGCACCTAGACTTGCTACCCAAAACTCACCCATCTTTATACATAATATATAAGATATTTTTTTCTTTTTATGGCATGATTTATTATAAAGGCCAATACAGAATGGATATGACATAAACTCTTCTTATTTTTTAATTGTTTTAATTTGTACTGCAAAGTTGCACAGTCACTGTTATGGTTATATTGTAGTTGTTTCATCTACCATGTAGATAGTGATAAGAAAACAGATATTTACTGAGCAGACATTCACATGGTGGGTCCTAAGGGGGGCTGAGTGTCTACAGTGAGTAGCTTCTGATATATAATATTTTGATTTGTCAGGTCATCAGGAGGTCTTACTGTGATGTTTGATTTTGGATTTTGTAATTGTCAGTTTGTAGCTACAGAATCAGAGGTATGCTTTTGGTGTCCCATCCTTAGTAAATAATTCATTATATAATTTCAAATGGTTGTGGCATGTAGTACCTCTTCTTTTAATAATCCATTCCACTGCTTCACCCCTCTAAATAATAACATGAATTTAAAACAGTGGTAAAAAAAAAACTCGAAGGAAGGTGAATTATTTTTAGTACAAGATGTTCAATTCTATACCTAATTTTTAAATTTTATAAAGTACATGTACTACTACAGGTCCTCCATCACAAATCCGGCATCATTGGGACCTGTAGTGTGCTGGATTACCGAGTTTGCCGAATTACAGAGTGGTTAGGTTAGAATACACTTAATAAAATTAACCAACTTAACTTACACAGTTCATTGAACATCGGCAAAAATCGAACATTACCGCTACTTTGAGCTCAATTTCAAGGTACTTTTCGTTATGAAAGCAATCAAAATCATGTCTATTTCTGTAATATATCTTCCATTCTATCAAATGAGTCCAAAAAATGAGAATACAACCATAAAACCATATGAAAATATACTGCAAAGAGGCGGCTAATGGCTGAGAAGTGAACTCCCTTATTTATCGTCCGTCTTTTTTATTTTTGTTGTACGTTAAGAAGTATCTTTCCATCATACATTGCCCAAGTTTCAATGAGATAGCCCAACAAACAACTGAGAAAAAAAATATTTACCAAAAATCATATATGGCAATCCCAAGCCAGGTACTGGAAATCAGTCACTTTGTCTGACTTTTCTGGGCTATCCTAGGTTCTCTATACAAACACTGCTATGTATGATAATCTATGTAACTGTATTTGTGTATACCTGATTAAACTTATTTACTTCTAGTCTGTCATCTGAGTACAAGAATCCGCCCATTCACTTATTTCAACTACCCAATAAAGTGGTCAGAAATTGGCAATTTGGCCAATTTCATACAAATTTCAACAGATGCCAATTTCAAAATAGGGTCCAGAATAAACAATGCAGACATTCCTGGCACTAAACGTTTTCTCTGTTCATTAGTCACGGCTACAGGCCCCTCTTGTATTACTCTTGCTTACCATTTGGAATTTTTATTCACAAAAAAATAGAAGATTTACTGTTATGCAGACTGCTGCATTATTTTAATAATTGTATAAATAATGTCAATCCATTCTTGACTCCGTACTGGAATTTGGACTGGCAGGCGGACAGGTATTGGACGGTGACATCATTTGTTTACTCTTGAGCTTCGCTAAAGAATAGAACATTTTCGCTACTGTGAGCACAATTTCAAGGTATTTTCATCATGAAAGCAATCAAAATCATATCTATTTCTGTAATATATCTTTCATTCTATCAAATGAGACTGAAAAAATGAGAATATAACCATAACAACCATACAAAAATATACCGCTAAGCGGCCGCTTATGGCTGAGAAGTGAACTCCGCTATTTATGGCCTGATTTCTTTCATTTTTGGTGTACGTGAAAAAGTATCTTTCCATCATATATTGCTCAAGTTTGAATAAGATAACCCAACAAACAACTGAGAAAATAATAATAATAATAATAATAATATATTTACTACACATACATGTACAAGGTATACAGGCCTAGCTGACATCAGTGACATACTACTGTATAGAAAGGCACTTGTTTTCTTTCTTTCAACACACCGGCCGTATCCCACCGAGGCGGGGTGGCCCAAAAGGAAAAACGAAAGTTTCTCCTTTTACATTTAGTAATATATACAGGAGAAGAGGTTACTAGCCCCTTGCTCCCGGCATTTTAGTCGCCTCTTACAACACGCATGGCTTACGGAGGAAGAATTCTGTTCCACTTCCCCATGGAGGTAAGAGGAAATAAACAAGATCAAGAACTAGAAAGAAAATAGAAGAAAACCCAAAGGGGTGTGTATATATATGCTTGTACATGTATGTGTAGTGTGACCTAAGTGTAAGTAGAAGTAGCAAGACGTACCTGAAATCTTGCATATGTATGAGACAGAAAAAAAAGACACCAGCAATCCTACCATCGTGTAAAACAATTACAGGCTTCAGTTTTACACTCGCCTGGCAGGACGGTAGTACCTCCCTGGGCGGTTGCTGTCTACCAACCTACTACCTAGAAAAGGCACTTGTTTTGCTGAGTATTTCAAGAAAATTTGGTCAGTGTCCCAGGATAACACCCACACTAGTCGACTAACACCCAGGTACCCATTTACTGATGGGTAAACATAGACAACAGGTGTAAAGAAACACGCCTAATGTTTCTACCCTGGCTGGGAATCGAATATTTACCAAAAATCATATATGGCTAACCCAAGCCAGGTGCTAAAAATAAGCCACGTTGACTTTTTTGGGGTTATCCTAGATTCTCTACACATATGCTGCTATGTGTGATAATCTATAGAGAGGAAATAACTTTTTTGTTTCATGTTTATGGGGGAGTACGAGTGTATATCATACCCCTGTGCTATACTCCGTTTTCTCTAATATAAGCCACCAAGACAAGGATAGGAGAATGGTATTTGTTTACCATATCCTCTTCATAACTCTGTCGAACTGCTCGGTGTTATGCCAAATATTATTCATTCTGGAGTATTTAACATGTTTTATGTTATTTATATTGTTTCTTATGTCATATTAGATCAATTGTGATAGGCAAATAACTGTAGTGTTGATATTACGTAATAATAAAACATATTCTCCTGCTTCATGAGACTGAGCTCATGGCAAACCGACAGTGGCTTCAAGCCACCTTATCTTTAATGGATAAAGTACTGTGTAGGTGCTTTACATAATGAGAAGCATTTCTTTTATTCATTGGAACCATGGCTAGGGCTAAAAGTAAGGGGGTTAACCCTTTCAGGGTCCGTCCCGTAGATCTATGGCTTCACGTTGAGTGTCCAAACCGTAGATCTATGCCAAAATTCTAGCGCCGTCAAATTTAGCGCAAAAGCGCTCATAGGTCTACAGTGAGAGAACGGGTCTGCGTGGTGGGTGTGTGCCATAAACAAAAAATCTAGGCGCCCCCATAAACATTGTGGGGAAAGCCGGCTCAGTTTCCCTTGTTCACCATGCCCCGTCGCAAGTCAGCTCTCACTCCCGGGAAAATTGGGACTCTCCTCATCCTATCTGATATTTCTGCACTGATGGAAGTGGAAATGAAGACCAAATTCTATGGCTTTGATCAGTTAGTGACCGAAAGGGAAAGACCAGGATATCGATAATAGTGCAGAAAACCCTGACGATCCCAACCTTTTACCTCTGGTGTGGGCACTCGTGGGCTCACGGTCGTTGTACCTCAACGCAAGAGAAAACTAATATTTTCGCGTGGCCAGGCCTCTGACTTCAGTAAATGATGATGATAGTGACGTGGATTGTTGATTTTATTGCGCTTTACGATCATTCAAATAGTGATAGTGAGGAATCATATTCACCAGTGAAGGGATCGGTATGTGTGCCGCCGCCATGCGCTGGGTAGTGTACCCTATGTGTGCCCAGGGGACGGAGTACATCCCGTGGCTCTACACCAGGTTTAGATAGTGAGAGTGAGGATGATGTGGCTACATTGGCATGTATAGACCACAGCATCATAGATGGTGGTGTGGGATGGGAGGGACCCCCATGCATGACCAAGTTTCCTCACAGACACACACTGTAAGTTTTTCAGAAGTTTAACCTTATCTGTTATGGATAATGTACGGTGTTTGCGCTTTACACAACGAGAACACTTCCTTTCGTTGGATGGAACCATGGCTAGGGCTAATAGTGAGCAAGTTTTAGCTAGTAAATGGAGAGAAAAAATAAACAAATTGGATTGACTTTGCTCTAAGTAGCGGGCCACCAGGTCTGTAGCAGCGACCCCCGGAAATTTAAAACCCTTTCACACTTTGATCAAAAAACCCTCACCACATCAAAGAAATCCTGTGCCTTGAGGGTTTTCCATATTGAGTTTTTTATTAACCACAAAAAAATAGAAGATTTGCTATTATGCAGACTGCTAAATTATTGTAAAAAAAAATGGTTTTTAGAAATAATATCAGGGCATTTGTGAAAGCATATTAGACCCACCAGCTGACAGTAATAGACGGAGTGATATAATTTTGTTTACACCGAAACATCGGCAAAAATTCGAAACACTTCTGTGCTTTGACCTCATTTCAAGGTACTTTCGTCATGAAAAACCATCAAAATCATATCTATTTCTGTAATATATCTTCCATTCTTTCATAATGAGACCAAAAAACAAGAATACAACCATTAAGAACTATAAGGGATAAATACCACTAAGGGGCAGCTAATAGCTGTGAAGTTAATTCCATTAATATCGTCCAACTTTTTTTTGTGTTATCCTAGGTCTCTACACTATGCTGCTAGGTATGATTATCAATGTAGCGTAAAATAGCTTTTTTGTTTCCAGTTTTATGGGAGTACGAGTGTATATCCCAGATAGCCCCTGTGCTATACTCTGTTTTCTCTAATATAAGCCCCATCCAAAGGACAGGGATTTAGGCGAATGGTACTTGTATACTATATTCCTCTTCCTACCTCCATTGATCCATCTCGGTATTATGCCTAATGAGTTATACCAGAAAAAGTTGTTACGGTAGGGGTTATAATTGAAAGAATTAGAAGGGTAAGACAGAATGTAGGATTGTGGATGAGCAAGGTGGTTTCAGAGGGGGAGGGGATGTGTAGATCAAGTGTTTACATGTGGTAGCATATTTGTGAACAGTATTTAGTTAAAGGTAGGGAAGTTTTTATTGCATATATGGTTTTAGGAAAAGGCATATGATAGAGTGGAATCAGGAGCACTGTGGCAGGGATGTTGCAAGTATATATGGAATAGGTGGTAAGTTACTAATGCAGTAAAGAGTTTTTAGGGATAGTGAGGTCAGGTTAGGGTGTGTAGAAGAGAGGGGAGACTACTCCCAATAACGTAGGTTCTTGACAGGATGGTAATGTCCCATGGTTGTTTGATATATTTATAAATGGGGTTGTATAAAAGAAGTAAATGCTAGGGTGTTTGGGGAGAGGCGGTGGGATTATTTTAAATTATGGGAATCAAATTTCAGAATGGGAATTAACACAGTTACTTTTTGCCTGATGATCCTGTTGTTTGGGAGCCGGCATTCTAAAGAAAATTGCAAAGGTTAGTGGATGAGTGTGTGTTTTCGTGATTATGCCTTTGGAAATTATCAAGCAGTCAGCTGGTATTGGATAGTTAGGGTTGTCTTCAGGGAAAAAGGAGTCTGCTTGGTTTCTTGCAGTTTAACTTATCTTAAATATATTATTTAAATAAATTTGCACATAATATTTTGCACAGAAGACCTTGAGCATTTATTTCTCAGTAGGAGTGCGTTGTGTTAAAATATACCAGGAAGGGGTTAAGAAAAGTGTGTGTATGGGTGTGCTTGTGGGGTGTGCAAGTACTTGCGTTGCAGTCTGTTGTGCATGCTGAATTGCTTATAAGAGCGTCGGTATTTTATTGGAACAAAAGTTTTTTTTACTGATAGTTTTAGTATAGTTTTTTCTCCCTAGAGGAACAGGGATAACTAATGCAGTCTACAAAAAAAATCCCCCAAGGCTGCCGTTCTAGGAAAAAAAAGAAAAAAAATAATCATCTGTTTACAAACCAAACAATACTGGTATTGGTCCAAATTTGTACATTGAAATAA
This sequence comes from Cherax quadricarinatus, assembly GCF_026875155.1. NCBI lineage: Eukaryota > Metazoa > Arthropoda > Malacostraca > Decapoda > Parastacidae > Cherax > Cherax quadricarinatus. Next base: position 7,588,127 of record NC_069435.1, on the reverse strand, counting down.
CCCCTTACGAGTCATAAAGGTTTGTTACACGGTGGAAAAAATATCCAGTTGAAGAGCACGGGAGCAATAAGTATGCTGTATTAAGGGATAATTTGGAGCATAAAGGGTCAAGGATTTACAAAAATTAAATGTTAGAGGAGGACTTTCCTAAACAGACCCTTCTTCAAGAGCCCAATAGTTGATCAAGATCCTCTAAATCATTTATTGAACCCCTCTAGCCTACAGATTGTGTGTACCTCACCATCCGTTCAGAATGTAGGCACTGTATTGTCCCCACACCTAACCAGTTTCTGAAACCCCTTCAAAATTTTACCTTGCTTGCTACTTCATACATACATACATTTTTAATGGTTAACTCTGAAGATATGCAAAATGTTTTATTGCTTTGTGAATATGATGTATTTTGCATGTGCATTTGTTTGGATAATGTTTAGGTAAATATCCGTACAGGACATTGTTGAGCATTGTTTTGTGCCTTTGTATATGTTTACTTTTTTTTTTTTTGTGAGAGTTTTGTACAGGATACATTAGGTATTCCTGTGTGTACATGCATGTTATTTATATGTCACATAAACATTTGTTGCTTTTTCTTTGTTTTCATGCATGCTAGCCAATTGAGGAATAATGGTGCATGTTGTTCAAAGGGTGGCTGTGAGGAAATTAGTTTTTTAGGATTTACGATGTGTGTGTTTACCAACAAGCACAAGGTATTTTGTAATGTACAAAATACTAGACTATATGACTGTGTATAAGATGAGGTAACGTGATGGTAATGTAAATACTTTCCGGAACACAGCGACATTTAAACAATTGGCAGAATAACGATAACCACATAATGTGATTAACTTTGGTTACATAGGAAGATATCTGGAGAGATGTTTTGGTTTTGTGTGAGCACCGCGACTGATGTGCCCCTGTTGAATTAGTGCGACAGAGGGTTACCATCTCGGATCACGAGGCTGAGGACTACCTTTGTCGGCTTCACCTATCAGGAAGGCCAACCCATTCGTTGAGAAGAGCTCCTGCACCGTCCTGTATTGTGTAAGCACTAGACGTTGCTTACCCAATACTCACCCCATCTTTATACAGAATATATAAGATATTTTTTTCTTTTTTTGGCAATGATTTATTTATAAAGGCCCAAATACAGAATGGTTTATGACATAAAACTCTTCTTTTTTTTTAATTGTTTTAATGTACTGCCAAAGTTGCTCAGTACACTGTTATGGTTATATTGTTTTGTATGTTTATCTACCATGTAGTTAGTGATAAGAAAACAGATATTTACTAGTGCGACATTCCACATGGTGGGTCCTAAAGGGGGCCGCTCGGAGTGGTCTGCAGTGAGTAGCTTATGATATATAATATTTTGATTTTGTAGGTCCATCAGGAGGGTCTTACTGTGTTGTTTTTTGATTTTGGTTTTTGTAATGTGTAGTTTTGTAGCTACGAATCAGAGAGAGGTAGGCTTTTGGTGTCCCAATCCTTAGTAATAATTCATTATATAATTTCAAATGGTTGTGGCATTGTTGTACCCTCTTCTTTTAATATCCAATTCCACTGCTTCACACCTCTAAATAACTATCATGAAGTAAAACAGTGGTAAAAAAAAAACTCGAAGGAAAGGTGAATTTTTTTTAGTTCATGATGTTCAATTCTATAACCTTATTTTTTAAATTTTTTAATGTTCTTGTACTCTACAGGTCCCTCCATCACATATCCGGCTAATTTGGGACCTGTAGTGTGCTGGATTTCCGAGTTTGCCGAGATTACAGAGTGGTTAGGTTGAGCCATACACTTAATTAAATTAACCAACTTAACTTTCACAGTCATTGAACATCGGCAAAAAAAATCGAACATTTACCGCTACTTTGAGCTCAATTGCAAGGATTTTTTCGTTATTGAAAGCAATAATAATCTGTCTATTTCTGTTATATATCTTCCTTTCTATCAAATGGTCCAAAAAATGAGAGAATACAACCATTAATAAAACCATATGATAATATACTGACTTAGAGGGGGCTATTGGCTGAGTATGTGAACTCCCTTATTTTTCGTCCGTCTTTTTTTTTTTGTTGAACGTTTTAAGAAGTATCTTTCCTCATTAATGCCCAAGTTTCAAGGAGATAGCCAAACTATATCTACTGAGAAAAAAAATATTTACCAAATTCATATATGGCAAATCCCAAGCCAGGTACTGGAAATCAGTCACTTTGTTGACTTTTCTGGGCTTATCCTAGGTTCTCTATACATACATGCTATGTATGATAATATATATAAACTGGATTTGTGTATACCTGAATAAACTTATTTTCTTCTTGTATGTCATCTGGAGTCCAAGAAAAATTCAGCCCATTCACTTATTTCAAACTACCCAAAATAAAGTGGTCAGAAATTGGCAATTGGCCAATTTATACAATTTTCATCCTGATGCAATTCAAAATAGGGTCCAGAATAACAATGCAGATCATTGCCTGGCACTAAACGTTTTCTCTGTTCATTAGTCACGGGTACAGGCCCCCTCTTGTATTACTCTTGCTTACCATTTGGAATTTTTATCACAAAATAATAGATGAATTTACTGGTATGCAGACTGCTGCATTATTTTAATAATTGTATTAAATACTGTCAATCCTTTCTGACTCCGTACTGGAATTTGGACTGGCTGGCGGGACAGGTATTGGAGCGGGTGACATCATTTGTTACTTCTTGGCTTCGCTAAAGATAGAACTTTTAGATTACTGGGTGCACATTTCAAGTTACTTTTATTCATGAAAGCAATCAAAATCATATCTATATTTCGTAAATATATCTTTCATTCCCATCAACTGGAGACTGAAAAAAAAATGAGAATTATAACCATAACACCATACAAAAATATACCGCTCACTAATGCGGCCCGACTCCCCCCACCGCCGCCCGCTTATGGCTGAGAACTGAGAAGTGGAAACTCCGCTATTTATGGCTGTTTCTTTCATTTTTGGTGTACTGTGAAAATGTTCTTCCATCAGATATTGCTCAAGTTTGAATAAGAGTAACCCAACAAACAACTGAGGAAAATAATAATAATAATAATAAATAATAAATGTAAGTCACAGACATGTACAAGGTATACTGGACTAGCTGACATCAGTGAGACTACTACTGTATATAGAAAGGCACTTGTTTTCTTTCTTTCAACACTCGGCCGTATTTTTGATCCCACCGAGGCGGGGTTTTGGGCCCAAATGGAAAAACGAAAGTTTATCCTTTTTACATTTAGTAATTATACAGGAGAGAAAGAAGAGGTTACATTGACCCTTGCTCCCGGGCATTTTAGTAGCCTCTTACAATCACGACATGGCTTTACGGAGAGGAAGGGATAAGTAAAGATTCAGTCTGCATTCCCCTTGGAGTTTAAGAGGAAGGAAATAAATCTAAATCAAGTAAAGAAGAAAATAGCAAGAAAAAACCCAAAAAGGGGTGGGTTGTTGTATTATATGCTAGTACATGTTTGTGTTGTGTGACCTAAGAGTAAGTAGAAGTTGCAAGACGTACCGAAAATTCTGCATATGTAGAGAGACAGAAAAAAATAGACACGCAATCCTACCATGTGTAAAACTATTACAGGTTCAGTTTTACACTCGCTGGGAAGGACGTAGTACCTTCCCTGGGCGGGTTGCTGTTACCAACCTACTACCTAGAAATGGCACTTGTTATGGCTGAAGTATTTCAAGTAGATTTGGTCAGTGTCCAGGGTGGTTAACCACACACTAGTCGACCTAACACCAAGGTTACCCTTTTAACTGATGGGAAAAACATAGACAAACGGTGTAAAGAAACAAGCTATGTTTACTAAATACCCTGGCGGGGGGGAAGGAATCGGAATATTTACCAAAAATCATATATGGCTAAAACCCCAAAGCCAGTGCTAAGAAAAATAAGCCACGTTGACTTTTTTGGGAGGTTTATCCTTGATTCTGACACTTATGCTGATTATGTGTGTTAATATATAGAGAGGAAATAACTTTTTGTTTCTTGTTGATGGGGGAGTACGAGTGTATATCAGAGCCCTGTGCTTCTCTATACTCCGTTTTCTCTAAAATAAGCCACCAGACAAGGATAGGAGATTGGTTATTAGTTTACCATATTCCTATTCATAACCTCTGTCGAACTGCTCGGTTGTTATACCAAAATATTATTAATTGTGGAGTATTTAACATGTTTTATGTTATTATTTATATTGTTTCTTATGTCATATTTGATTCAAAGTGATAGGCAATATAAGTGTAGTGTTGATTATTAGCGTAATTATTAAGGCATATTCCTCCTGCTTCATGAGGGCGGACTGAGCTCAGGCCAACCGACAGTGGCTTCTAAGCCACCCTATCTTTTTTTAAAAATGGTTACTGTTACTGTGTAAGGTGCTTTACATAATGAGAAGCAGAAGCATTTCTTTTATTCAATTTGTGGAACCATGGCTTTAAAGGGCTAAAAGTAACTGGTTAACCCTGTTCAGGGTCGTCCCCGTAGATCTAATGGGCTTCAAGTTGAGTTGAGTTGTCCAATACCGTAGATCTTTGACAAATTCTAGCGCCGTCAAATTTTAGCGCAAAAAGCGCTCATAGGTTCTACATGTGAGAGAACGGGTACTGCGGTGGTGGGTGTGTGCCATGAAACAAAAAAATCTAGGAGCCGCATAGCATTGTGGGACGCCGGCTCAGTTACCCTTGTTAACCATGCCTCGTCGCAAGTAGCTCTCACTACCGGAAAATTGGGCTCTCTCCTCATCTATCTGATAGTTCTGAACTGATGGAAGTGGAATTGAAAGACAAATTTATATGGCTCTTTTTGTTCAGTTAGTGACCGAAAGGAATAGTCCAGGATATCGATAATAGTGCAGCATAGAAAACCATGACGATCCTCAACATTCTACCTCTGGTGTGGGCACTCGTGACTCACGGTTCGGTTTGTACCTTCCCTTACCCTCAACGCAAGAGAAAAATAATATTTACGCGTGCTGGGCCTCTGACTTCAGTAATGCTGTTGATAGTGGACGTGGATTGTGAGTTTTATTGCGCTTGACGATCATTCAAAGTAGTGGATAGTGAGGAATCATATTCACCAGTGAAGCATCTGTAGGTGTTTGCCGCCCCAAATGCGCTCGGGGTAGTGTTCCCTATGCTGGCCCGGGGAAGAGTACTCCCGTTGGCTTTAAACCAGGGTTTTTAGATTGTGAGAGTGAAGGTTGATGTGGCTACTCTTGGCATGTATAGACCACAGGCATCAGTTGATGGGGGTAGTGGTGATGGTAGTGGCACCGCCATGCTTGAACTCACCAGCCCAGGTGGGACCCACACGCTGCTGAATCAGTTCTTGGACAAAAGCGGGAGCGTCAGCCTTTGCCCACCTCAACCCCAACCACGCACAAACAGCCTATGAGGTCCAGTATCCACCAGCAATCCGTTATCTGGGTTTGGCTGCCAAAATCCCAATTTTGTTTCCAAAGGTCCCAAAACTTTGAGACTCTCAAAATGGGAATTCTACCTACTTGTCCCTTGGGGAACCACGGCCAAATGAAATGGAATTCTTTGAATTAGGCTTTTGTCCAGCATTGATGGAAATATTGTCAGGGTAAGTCATAGTTTTTTGAGTACACCATGGCTTAATATTCGATACATATCACAACAAGTCAAGACTCTACAAGGTGGAAAGTGACGATGTTTTTGCAGATATGTATTTGCTTTTTGCAACTATATTGCTTATGCCTAATGTCTATAAGCATAATTTAAAAGCATAATGAGTCCACAGACGGCAATTTTACCCTGGTCTTCAGGAAAATCATCACAGTGAAAGGTTTATCTTACTGTTACGTATTTGTTGAATCTCTGACAAAAACCAGGCCTGACAGAAGTGACAGGGTTTATACAAGATTAGACAATGTTTTCATGTATCATCAACAAAAGTTCAGCATATTCTTGTATCACAGTCAAGGAATCTTGTATTGACAAAGGTTTTTTTTTTTCTTTGTAATTTTGTTCAAAGGTAGTATAGTAGTCTGTCATTCAAGCGTATTTACGAGCAAGAGGGGAATCGCTTTGGTATATAAACTGTGTACTCTGGATTTTACAGTGGATGGTGGTGGGTTATTGTTGTATAAAGGGAAAGTAAACATTGGAAAGATTCCAAGTGATGTTTTTGGGTATCTTGGTGAGTAGTGAGTAAACATGATGGCACCTTATTTGGGTAAGGGGCATACATTATATACTAGATAAATGGTACAAAAGCCCAGTGATTTCATGCGGAGTGAAACAAGACAGATGTGTGTGTGGCACAGTGGCGTTCTAATCGTAAAAAATATGCCCAGGCTCATGGAAGGATGCTATTGGTGATTGAGTTGGCAGGTGGTTTACTGCCAATGGACATCATGGGCATTACGGTGTGCATGACATAGTGGATGCACTTTTGTTGACAACCATTCACCATAATGAAATGCAATGACAGTGGCATAGTTGATCGAGTGACTTAATTGAACGTATTCGAAAACCAGTGACAGTGATTGAATATACACAAAATGCACTTGGTTGACTAAATGTGTCATGCAGAATTGGTTTTGTTGATTGTAGTTCGTAAGGAGTTACAAATGGTCACTACATGAAACTTTTTTTCCATTCTTGGATATTTCATGCTCCAATTGCATATAATATGTACCAAATAAGGACTGGCACAGACCTTCCGTATATGGTGTATTTTGTTTTGTATGTTGTCAGAAAAACTCATAATGAAGGTCTCAGGTAAGAACACCGGTATACAACAAGGTCCTCGAATTACTCAGGATATACCCAAGAAGTTTGAGGTGGGAAGGTGATCATTGATATTACAGCTTCCTTCAATCTCAAAAAGAAATTTGCTTCAGAAGAGATGCATCGTATGTGCACAACACAAAACGACGGCAAACTAAGACGCAAAAGACACTCGTGTTTATGTGTGAGGAATTAAGGTGCCTATGTGCATGGTGCATTGGTTTTCAAGGAGTTCCACAAGCTCCAGCAGTTCTAAAACATGTCAGTGATTGTAAATATGTAAATATATGATTAGAAACATTTTATTATACAGTTTTGTGCATGTTTATTGTAATTATACAACAGCTGGTAGTAAACAATTTGATAATAAACGTTAGTGAGGTTAATTGTGTTTCAATTCAGTGAGTTTATTTAATATACAATTTTTACAGTATTGGTCTCTCATGCCCCAAATATTAGTAGGAAAAGAAAAAAATTGGAAAAGAAAAGAAAAAACGGCTAAATTAAGTAATGCGCGTATGTGGAATTCGTTCGATATGTTGCCGGCCACACATCTTTTGGACAAATTCTTGGCATAGTATCTCGGCTAAGTTAATGTCAGAATATAAAAAAAATATTTTTTTTGGTCTGTATTACTACACATAATATGCTCTTTAATTCTGTGAGAAAAATAATTTTTTTTTTTTTTTTTTTTTTTTTTTTCAAAAATTTCTTGGACACTGGAGCACCACTTCTAGGATTTTTGGTGCCTTGGAACTGAAGGGGTTTTTTAAAACAAATAAATGGAGAAAAAGGAAATTGGAATGACTTATGCAGCAAGTAGCGCCTCCAAACAGTATAGCAAGTTGGTGTGGCGACCCCTGGAAATTTGAAAATTATGCTAGCCAAAATTAGTGCAGAATAATGCAGGAACGAATTACGGGATTACGGATTTGTGATGCGGACCTGTATATGGTTATGATTGTGTAAATTCAGTAGATATGATGTTAAGATATACATTCTCTGTATGTAGGGTGTTAGTGCAATTGTGATGTAAATTGTGGATACAGACCTAGCTGCTGGGTATATAAAGGCTAACATAAATTTGTGGAGTTAAGAAAATGATTTGGGCCTATACCCACCACAATTCGTAACCTGTCTGAGTTCCTGGCAATGGAGAAGTCATCATTATGTTAACCCTGAACTGTGCTGAGGTTGAGCTGTAATTGTAAATCATAAAAAACTGGATACAGGTCCTCCATCACCAAATCAGGCTCAAGGGACCTGTGGGTGATGGTTTAATGACTTTTGCCGGTATTTACAGAGTGGTTTTAGGCTAGAATAAATTTATAAATTACCAACTTGACTTACACAAAGTTCAATTGCACTTGGCAAATAACGCAAACACTGCAGCTAATTTGAGCTCAATTTCAAAGGTGCTTTTCATCATGAAAGCAATGAAAAAATTATATCTTTTTTCTGTTATATATCTTCCATTCGATCCGATGAGACCAAATAAAATGAGAATACAACTTAAAAAACCTTATGTAAATATACCACAAAGAGTGGCTAATGGCTGAGAAGTGAACTCCCTTATTTATGTCCGTTTCTTTTTTATTTTTGTGTGTCGTTAAGAAGGATCTTTCCATCATACATTGCCCAAGTTGCAATGAGTTAGCCAACAAACAACTGAAGGAAAAAAAAACTAATATTTTACCAAAAATAATGGCAAGCCCAAGCCAGAGTACTGGAATTACAGTCACTTTGTTATGACTTTTTGGGTTATCCTAGGTTCTGTATACATACACGCATGGTATGATAAATTTATGTAAACTGTGATTTGTGTATTCTGATAAAACTTTACTTACTTCTAGGTCTGTCAATAATGGGAGTACAAGTAAATGCCCTTTCTCCTATTTCTACTACCCATACATAAAGTGGTCAGTAATTGGCAATTTGCCAATTTCACAGATGCAATTTTTAAAATAGAGTTCCAGAATAAAAACAATTGCAGACATTCCTGGCACTAAAATAACATTTTCTATGTTCATTAGTCACGGCTACAGGCCCCTCTTATAATACTCTTGCTACCATTTGGAATTCTTTATTTCACACAAAAAAAAATAGAGATTTTACTGTTATGCAGGACTGCCTGCATTATTGGTAATTACAGTGGAACCCCGCATAACGATATTTATCCGTTCCTGAGGTAGCTCATTGTTTTGCGTAATTATCGTTATGCGATGAAGTTTCCCCATAGAAATAAATGGGAAATCAAGTTAAATCTGTTGCAAGACACCCCAAAGTATGAAAAAAAAAATTTACCACATGAAATATTAATTTTATTAAAATTAACACAATATGAAAAAAAACATGCCACAGTTACATGACCACTTACGTTATTGAAGATCTGGTGATGATTGATGGGGATGGGTGGTGGAGAGGCTCTTAGTGTTTAGAAGGGGAATCCCTTCATTATGAATTGGTGTCAAGTTCTTGTCTGGGGTTACTTCCCTTATTCTATTTTTGCCACTAGGACCAGTTCAGAGTCACTGGACTTCTGTCGCCACAACATATCTGTCCATAGTGGCCTGTTACTTCGTTCCGTTATGACTTTCCAAAGTGTTTCACAAACAGTTGTCAATGTACTTAGTCACAGCTTGGCTTGCATTGCTGTGTTAGGGTGATTGTCATCAAATAAGGTTGCACCTTTAAGCCAATTCCAAACATTTCCTTAATCTTTGAAGATAGGCAACCTTTTAGATTTCTCTCTCCCCTCCTCCGAAGGAGTGTTCCTAGGTTTGGCATCTTGCTGTTGAAGTTGATTTAGCAGCTCATCAGTGGTTAGTTCTTCATTGTCCTCCTCCACCAACTCTTTCCACATCAGCCCAACTAAACCTCAACCCCAAGGACCTTTCCCAATGCCACAATAGATTCCTAACTGGCCATAGGTTCCCCAGGGTTGCCGCAAAAAAACCCCTTCATAATACCTGTGGTCTACACTTCTGGCCACAGTTTCTTCCAAGCAGTTTTCTAGGTCTCTTAGTCACTCCATCCCAAGCCTTACCTATAAGGTTTACACATATTGAGGATTTTAAGTGCTCTCTCAATGGCCTTCTCTCCCTTTAGTGTCAATGAGTTTGTGAGGTCACTACAAGCACCTTTCAAACAGAGCTTTGTGTACAGTTTTTTGAAGTTTGAAATAACATGCTGGTCAATGGGGCCTGCAGGAGAGGAGTGGTATAGGAGGCAAAAACTTCACCTTAATGAAGCTATTGTTCCCCATAAAGTCGCTCTGCACGTCTGTAGGAGGACCAGGGGCATTGTCTAGCACCAGGAGGCACTAAGGTATAATTTCTTTTCTGTTAGGTAATCTTTCACATTGGGGGCAAATTGCTTGGTGATAACCAGTCATAGAAAAAGTCTATAGTGACACTTGCCTTACTGTTTGCCCTCCACAGCACACACAATTTAGACCCTGAGGTTATTCTTTTGCTGAACGCTTCTGGGAGTAGTTTCTGAGTTGATTCACTAATAAAGGCTTGACTTTGAAATCACCACTGAGATTGGAACACATCACAGAGGTTTAAGCCTGTATTTCATAGGGGCTTATGTCCTGGGAGGCCTTTTTTCCTCATGTGTTATGTAGGTCCTGCTTGGCATTTTCTCGCAAAACAGGCTGTTTATCACAAATTAAACACTTGTTCAGGTTTCAGTCCTTCACTGTCTATTTACTCCTTGATTCCTGCACATATTTTTCAGCTGCTTTGTGGTCCGAACCCCATGGCAGCCTCACCATGCCTTTATCACAAATGTATGACACTATGCTTCTTAAATCTCTCAAAACAACTTTACTGGCCTTAAATTCACTAACATTTCATCATAAGTTGCAGGCATTTTTTTTAATTAAATCCTATGCAACTTTAGCCTTTTCCTTTTGATCACTTGAGAGTGCTAGCTCCTGCTATCTGTTTTTCATTTATCCACACCATTAAGGAGTCTTCTCTTCTTTTCCATCAATTGCGATCTCTGTTTCGGAAAAACCACAGTGTGAACATTGGCAAGCAGAACTGGCTTCTTGATTGACGTTTTGTTGGACACAATAGTAGCGTTGGTTGATGCGGGGTTTACTATACAAACCTGACCAGCTCGGAGACTCGCACTTCCACTTTCAGACTTAGCATGAGTCTTTCTTCATCTCTTTAGTCATTCTCACCCTTATTCTTGTAGGGTTGGCACTAGAAGCTTTCTTCTTGGGGTCCTTGGATCCAATTATTTTTGCAGATAAAAAATCACCAAAAAAACCACTGTAATATTTCGAAATAGTTCCGATTGTATGCTTGGTGTACGCGGAGGGGGCTTTGGGCTGGTTAACATTGCAACGCGAAACGTGTGAGGGCTTTTTTTTTGTTTTTGGCTCAGGCCGCACATTAGACGGTCTCGGAGACGAATAGCGTTTTGAGCGGGTTTTTTTAGCGGCATTGTGAGGCAGAATCTTAGCAATAAAATGTATCGGTATGCGGATTTAACGTTAGGTGATGCCAACGGTATGCGGGGGTCCACTGTATATAAATAATGTCAACCCAGTATTGGAATTGGGAACTGGCAGGCGGGGCAGGTATTGGACGGACGTCATTTGTTTTCTTGGAGCTTCGGCCTAAAGAATAGAACTTTTCTGCTACTGTGAGCGCAAATTTTATAAGGTAATTTTCTTCAGAAAGCATCTTAAATCATATCTATTTCTGGAATATATTTCCTTCTACCAAATGAGACCGAAAAAAAAAAAAAAAAAAAAAATAAAAAAAAAAAAATAAAACGTGAATATAACCATGAAAAACCATAGAAATATAACGCTAAACGGCCCTCCCACTATTGGCTGGGTGAAGGTGTACTCCGTATTTTTGGTCTGATTTCTTTAATTTTTGGTGTTATGTTATGAAGTATCTGCCATCATACATTGCCCAAGGTTTCCAATAAGATAACCCAACAAACATTTGAGTAAATAACAATTATATTTATAATTAATAATTGTTATACTACATGTACATGTACATGGGATACAGACATAGCTGACATCAGTGACATTATACTGTATGAAAGATCACTTGTTATGCAGAGTATTTCAAGCAAATTAGGTCATTGTCCCAGGATTACACACACCCACACCAGTCGTCCTAACACCCAGGTACCCAATTTTACTGATGGATGAACTTAGACAACAGGGTGGAAAGAACCACGTCCTAATTGTTTTACCTGGCTGGGGGAATCAGAATTAATATTTACCAAAAATTCATTTATGGGCATAACCAAAGCACATTGTCTGACTTTTTTGGGTTATCTAGGTTCTTAACATATGCTTCTACGTGTGGATAATTCTATATAAGTGATGAAATTAGCTTTTTTGTTGCATGTTTATGGTGGGAGTTCGAGTGTTTTTCACGTTAGCCCTGGTTTGCTATAACATGTACTTCGTGTTCTCTTTATAAGCCCCAAGACCAGGGGATGGGAGAATGGTATCTGTATCTCGTATCCTCTTCCATACCTCCATTGAAATGCTCAGTATTATGCAAATTTTATCATTTGGAGTATTTAACATGTTATATGTTATTTATATTGTTTATTATGTCATATTAGATCAGTTGTGATTATGCAATAAGCTGTAGTGTTGATATTAGCATAATATAAAGCTTTTTCTCGTGCATTCACGAGAACTGGGGATTACAGAGTGGTTAGGTTAGAATTTTCACTTAATGAAGTTAACCAACTTTACTTACACAAGAAAGTTCACTATTGCGGCTTCCAAAGGAATTAGGGAAATTTACGCTAAATTCATTTACATGTCTTGAGGATGAAGGGCTGTCGGATTGCCATCTTCATTTTGGAAGGTGATGAGATATTCTGAAAACTGATGACAGTGGTAGCACTTCAGGCTGAGCAGATTTGAAGGCACTAGATTTTCAAGTGGTGACTTTTCTGTTGCATGCTTTTCAGCTATTTTTTGTACATATCTTCAAGCTGAGTTTTTTCATATATTTTGGCCTTTCTGTGTATTAGTTGTATCCTGCAGCATGTAAACATTCATTATTTCTTGTTTTCACGTATTATGCTTCGTGCTCTAGACTTTAGCAGTTCACTGCCAACTGAATTAACCTATCTATTTGAGACTCTTTCTGGTATAGCTTCTCATTTTCATCACTGCTTTCTCCTCCCCTGGCCTTGCTGCTCTGGATTTACAACCAGCTGCACAATTTCTGAGTCTGGATAATGATGCACAGGGCTGCATTCTTCATATACATTCATCCAATCACCAACATTATCTACATCCATCCTCGATGCAAGATCCTTCGCAACAGGTTTATTCAGATCACTGGCAAAAGAAAGCAGACTATGTAGAGGTTAATTGCTTTTCCGTTGAAGCCCTTAAATCCGGTAAAGTCATTTTCATTGTCTTCTCCAGGTGCTAGTCTCGAACATTAACCCTGGCCACCAAAAATTTATGCCATCCATTTTCAGGGTGGTTGCATCTACAGAATTCACAGCATTAGCAATAACACAGTAAAACCATATCTCTCACATTAAATTCCTTAAGAACTCGTTTTTTGTTGGTCTGCAGAGTTACTGCACTCATTAGGAGGCTCATAAAATGGGTGCGATTCTAGACTTAAAAGAACGTAGTATGCTATGGTCCAGGGGTTGAGTTAATGATGTTGCAGTTAGGGGGGGATTATCGGAGGTAGACTCCGAAAGCCGTTGTTCTTTACAGGAGTTCTGCTTTCGGATGTGCGGAACAGTTGTCTAAAATAAGCATTATCTTACAGTTGTGGTCCAAACCCAAGAGTTCGTGAGCTCTTGCTTCTGGAAAGAAATTGGTTTGCAACCAACTTCATTGTAATTTCAGTTGTTATCCATACTTTTTTGTTGGCAAGGTAAAATCACAGGAAACTGTGTCATGCCTTTGGAAGCCTGGGACGTAACACTTTATGATGACCTGTAACTTGCATCTGTGCGTTCTCTGTGGCATTAGAGCATGCCAATACTGTAGACCATTGATCTTTCGATGCTTTTATATCCTGTTGGTGATTCTGCATCCTCCAAGTCCTCAGAGTCTTGGTTGTACATTTCCAGTACAGGGCTGTCTCATCTGCATTGTAGACCTTGTCAGGACTTAATTTTGCATCTGAAAATAACTGGGCGACGCACCAACAAATTTAGCAGCTGCCTCTGTGTACGCTGAACGTTTTCCTCCACACATCTGCATGAATACTTTAAGCCTGGTTGATCCGCTTTGAAACATGTAACCAACCTTCACTGTAATACTTCATAAATTAATCCTAGTTCTTCATGATAAAAAATTTTGGCTTGTTCTTCACAGTGCCCGACACGTGAAACTCTTCACTTCACGTAGCCTAAACCGCTCGTCAAAAAACTAATCAGCTCTGAACTTTTTCCTTCCCTCATTGTTTTCCCTTTTTACATCTGTTTCTTTGAATCAAATGGTTAGCAAACCCGAAAACTCAGTATTTGGTTTTCTGTTTCTTTATGTCTAAGCTGTTGAAGAGCACTGTTATTAACTCACACCAAGTTTCCTCACAGACACACACTGTAAGTTTTTCAGAAGTTTAACCTTATCTGTTATGGATAATGTACGGTGTTTGCGCTTTACACAACGAGAACACTTCCTTTCGTTGGATGGAACCATGGCTAGGGCTAATAGTGAGCAAGTTTTAGCTAGTAAATGGAGAGAAAAAATAAACAAATTGGATTGACTTTGCTCTAAGTAGCGGGCCACCAGGTCTGTAGCAGCGACCCCCGGAAATTTAAAACCCTTTCACACTTTGATCAAAAAACCCTCACCACATCAAAGAAATCCTGTGCCTTGAGGGTTTTCCATATTGAGTTTTTTATTAACCACAAAAAAATAGAAGATTTGCTATTATGCAGACTGCTAAATTATTGTAAAAAAAAATGGTTTTTAGAAATAATATCAGGGCATTTGTGAAAGCATATTAGACCCACCAGCTGACAGTAATAGACGGAGTGATATAATTTTGTTTACACCGAAACATCGGCAAAAATTCGAAACACTTCTGTGCTTTGACCTCATTTCAAGGTACTTTCGTCATGAAAAACCATCAAAATCATATCTATTTCTGTAATATATCTTCCATTCTTTCATAATGAGACCAAAAAACAAGAATACAACCATTAAGAACTATAAGGGATAAATACCACTAAGGGGCAGCTAATAGCTGTGAAGTTAATTCCATTAATATCGTCCAACTTTTTTTTGTGTTATCCTAGGTCTCTACACTATGCTGCTAGGTATGATTATCAATGTAGCGTAAAATAGCTTTTTTGTTTCCAGTTTTATGGGAGTACGAGTGTATATCCCAGATAGCCCCTGTGCTATACTCTGTTTTCTCTAATATAAGCCCCATCCAAAGGACAGGGATTTAGGCGAATGGTACTTGTATACTATATTCCTCTTCCTACCTCCATTGATCCATCTCGGTATTATGCCTAATGAGTTATACCAGAAAAAGTTGTTACGGTAGGGGTTATAATTGAAAGAATTAGAAGGGTAAGACAGAATGTAGGATTGTGGATGAGCAAGGTGGTTTCAGAGGGGGAGGGGATGTGTAGATCAAGTGTTTACATGTGGTAGCATATTTGTGAACAGTATTTAGTTAAAGGTAGGGAAGTTTTTATTGCATATATGGTTTTAGGAAAAGGCATATGATAGAGTGGAATCAGGAGCACTGTGGCAGGGATGTTGCAAGTATATATGGAATAGGTGGTAAGTTACTAATGCAGTAAAGAGTTTTTAGGGATAGTGAGGTCAGGTTAGGGTGTGTAGAAGAGAGGGGAGACTACTCCCAATAACGTAGGTTCTTGACAGGATGGTAATGTCCCATGGTTGTTTGATATATTTATAAATGGGGTTGTATAAAAGAAGTAAATGCTAGGGTGTTTGGGGAGAGGCGGTGGGATTATTTTAAATTATGGGAATCAAATTTCAGAATGGGAATTAACACAGTTACTTTTTGCCTGATGATCCTGTTGTTTGGGAGCCGGCATTCAAAAGAATTGCTCAGAAGAGATGCATCGTCTGTGCACAAACAAAACGATGGCAACAAAGACGCAAAGACATTTCGGTTTATGTGTGAGGAATGTAAGGTGCCTCTGTGCATGGTGCCTTGTTTCAAGGAGTTCCACAAGCTCCAGCAGTTCTAAAACCATGTCCAGTGATTGTAAATATGTAAATTTTATGATAGAACATTAGTATTATACAAGATTTGTGCATGTTTATTGTAATAAACAACAGTGGTAAACAATATGATAATAACTTTAGTGCGGTTATTGTGTTCAATACAGTGAGTTTATATATATACATTATATACAGTATTGGTCTCTCAGGCCCCAAATATTAGTAGGAAAAGAAAAAAATTGGAAAAGAAAAGAAAAAACTGCTAAATAAAGTAATGCGCGTATGTGGAATTCGTCGATGTTGCCGCCACCACATCATTTTGGACAAACTTCTTGGCACTGTATCTCGGTAAGTACTGATCAGAAATTTTTTTTTGTCTTATTACCTTCACAAAAATATGCTCTTTAATTCTGTGAGAAAAATATTTTTTTTTTTTTTTTTTTTTTTTTTTTCAAAATTTCTTGGACACTGGAGCACCACTTCAGATTTTGGCCTTGGACCCTGAAGGGGTTAAAACAATAAATGGAGAAAAAGAAATTGGAATGACTTATGCAGCAAGTAGCGCCACCAAACAGTACTAGCAGGTTGGTGTGGCGACCCTGGAAATTTGAAATTATGCTAGCCAAAATTAGTGCCGAATAACTGAAGGAACCGAATAACTGATTACCGGATTTGTGATGGCGGACCTGTATATGGTTATGCTTGGTGTAATTCAGTAGCATATGATGTTAAGATATACATACTCTGTATGTAGGGTGTTAGTGCAATATGTAATGTAAATTGTGAGATACAGAACTAAGCTGCTGGGTATATAAGCTAACATAAATTTGTTGAGTTAAGAAACTGATTTGGGCCTATACCCACCACAAAACTTAACCTGTCAAGTTCCAGCAATGGAGAAGTCATCATTAAGTTAACCCTTGAACTGTGCTTAGGTTGGAGCTGTAATTGTAAATCAAAAAACTGAATACAGGTCCTCCATCACAAATCCGGCATCAATGGGACCTGTAGTGTGCTGGATTACTGAGTTTGCCGGATTACAGAGTGGTTAGGTTAGAATACATTTATTAAAATTAACCAACTTGACTTACACAAAGTTCATTGAACATTGGCAAAAATCGAACACTTCCGCTAATTTGAGCTCAATTTCAAGGTGCTTTTCATCATGAAAGCAATGAAAATTATATCTATTTCTGTAATATATCTTCCATTCTATCAGATGAGACCAAAAAAAATGAGAATACAACCATAAAAACCATATGAAAATATACCACAAAGAGGCGGCTAATGGCTGAGAAGTGAACTCCCTTATTTATCGTCCGTCTTTTTTTATTTTTGGTGTACGTTAAGAAGCATCTTTCCATCATACATTGCCCAAGTTTCAATGAGATAGCCCAACAAACAACTGAGAAAAAAACAATATTTACCAAAAATAATGGCAAGCCCAAGCCAGGTACTGGAAATAAGTCACTTTGTCTGACTTTTTTGGGTTATCCTAGGTTCTGTATACATACACTGCTATGTATGATAATTTATGTAACTGTATTTGTGTATACCTGAATAAACTTACTTACTTCTAGTCTGTCAACTGAGTACAAGAAACTGCCCATTCACCTATTTCAACTACCCAATAAAGTGGTCAGAAATTGGCAATTTGGCCAATTTCACAGATGCCAATTTTAAAATAGGGTCCAGAATAAACAATGCAGACATTCCTGGCACTAAAATAACATTTTCTCTGTTCATTAGTCACAGCTACAGGCCCCTCTTATATTACTCTTGCTTACCATTTGGAATTTTTTATTCACACAAAAAAATAGATTTACTGTTATGCAGACTGCTGCATTATTGTAATTACAGTGGACCCCCGCATAACGATATTAATCCGTTCCTGAGAGCTCATTGTTATGCGAAATTATCGTTATGCGAATGAATTTTCCCCATAAGAAATAATGGAAATCAAGTTAATCTGTGCAAGACACCCCAAAGTATGAAAAAAAAAATTTACCACATGAAATATTAATTTTAATACACACAAACTGAAAAAAACATGCACAGTTACATGACACTTACCTTTATTGAAGATCTGGTGTGATGATGGATGGGAGGAGGAGAGAGAGTCTTAGTGTTTAGAAGGGGAATCCCCTTCCATTAAGACTTGGTGTCAAGTTCTTTTCTGGGGTTACTTCCCTTCTTCTTTTAATGCCACTAGGACCAGCTTCAGAGTCACTGGACTTCTGTCGCACAACATATCTGTCCATAGTGGCCTGTACCTCTCGTTCCTTTATGACTTTCCTAAAGTGTTTCACAACAGTGTCAATGTAATAGTCACCAGCATGGCTTGCAATAGCTGTGTTAGGGTGATTGTCATCAAAAAAGGTTTGCACTTTAAGCCACATTCCACACATTTCCTTAATCTTTGAAGTAGGCAACTTCTTCAGTTTCTCTCTCCCCTCCTCCGAAGGAGTTTCCTCAGGTTTGGCCTCTTGCTGTTGAAGTTGATTTAGCAGCTCATCAGTGGTTAGTTCTTCATTGTCCTCCTCCACCAACTCTTCCACATCATCCCCACTAACCTCCAACCCCAAGGACTTTCCCAATGCCACAATAGATTCCTCAACTGGCATAGGATTCCCAGGGTTAGCCTCAAACCCTTCAAAATCCCTTTGGTCTACACATTCTGGCCACAGTTTCTTCCAAGCAGAGTTCAAGGTCCTCTTAGTCACTCCCTCCCAAGCCTTACCTATAAGGTTTACACAATTGAGGATATTAAAGTGCTCTCTCCAAAGCTCTCTTAGAGTCAATTGAGTTTCTGAGGTCACTACAAAGCACCTTTCAAACAGAGCTTTTGTGTACAGTTTTTTGAAGTTTGCAATAACCTGCTGGTCCATGGGCTGCAGGAGAGGAGTGGTATTAGGAGGCAAAAACTTCACCTTAATGAAGCTCATGTCCCCATAAAGTCGCTCTGCCACGTCTGTAGGATGACCAGGGGCATTGTCTAACACCAGGAGGCACTTAAGGTCTAATTTCTTTTCAGTTAGGTAATCTTTCACATTGGGGGCAAATGCTTGGTGTAACCAGTCATAGAAAAAGTCCCTAGTGACCCATGCCTTACTGTTTGCCCTCCACAGCACACACAAATTAGCCTTGAGGATATTCTTTTGCCTGAACGCTCTGGGAGTTTCTGAGTGATACACTAATAAAGGCTTCACTTTGCAATCACCACTAGCATTGGAACACATCAACAGAGTAAGCCTGTCTTTCATAGGCTTATGTCCTGGGAGTGCCTTTTCCTCCTGAGTAATGTAGGTCCTGCTTGGCATTTTCTTCCAAAACAGGCCTGTTTCATCACAATTAAACACTTGTTCAGGTTTCAGTCCTTCACTGTCTATTTACTCCTTGAATTCCTGCACATATTTTTCAGCTGCTTTGTGGTCCGAACTGGCAGCCTCACCATGCCTTATCACACTATGTATGACACTATGCTTCTTAAATCTCTCAAACCAACCTTTACTGGCCTTAAATTCACTCACATCATCACTAGTTGCAGGCATTTTTTTAATTAAATCCTCATGCAACTTCCTAGCCTTTTCACTTATGATCACTTGAGAGATGCTATCTCCTGCTATCTGTTTTTCATTATCCACACCAGTTTAAAAGTCTCTCAACATCTTCCATCACTTGCGATCTCTGTTTCGAAAACACAGTTGAACCTTTGGCAAGAACAGCTTCCTTGATTGACG
The DNA here is from genome assembly GCF_026875155.1 of Cherax quadricarinatus. Classification (NCBI taxonomy): domain Eukaryota; kingdom Metazoa; phylum Arthropoda; class Malacostraca; order Decapoda; family Parastacidae; genus Cherax; species Cherax quadricarinatus. The sequence goes on along the minus strand of NC_069435.1, from coordinate 7,568,418 downwards.
TTTTGTTGGACACAATAGTAGCGATGGTTGATTGGGGTTTACTATACAACCTGACCAGCTCGGAGACACGCACTCCACTTTCATACTTAGCAATGATCTCTTTCTTCATCTCTATAGTAATTCTCACCCTTATTCTTGTAGGGTTGGCACTAGAAGCTTTCTTGGGGTCCATGGTCACTTATTTTGCAGATAAAATCACCAAAAACACTGTAATAATACGAAATGTTCCGATTGTATGCTTGGATGTTACCGCGGAGGCTGGCTGGTAAACATTGCCACCGGCGAAACGTGTGAGGCTGGCTCAGGCCGCACATTAGACGCGTCTCGGACGAATAGCGTTGAGCGGGTTTTTTAGCGGCATGTGAGGCAAAATCTTAGCAATAAAATGTATCGGTATGCGGATTTAACGTTATGTGATGCCAACGGTATGCGGGGGTCCACTGTATATAAATAATGTCAACCCAGTATTGGAATTTGGACTGGCAGGCGGACAGGTATTGGACTGTGACGTCATTTGTTTACTCTTGAGCTTCGCTAAAGAATAGAACTTTTCTGCTACTGTGAGCGCAATTTTAAGGTACTTTTCATCATGAAAGCAATCAAAATCATATCTATTTCTGTAATATATCTTCCATTCTACCAAATGAGACCGAAAAAACGAGAATATAACCATAAAAACCATAGAAATATACCGCTAAACGGCCGCTAATGGCTGAGAAGTGAACTCCGCTATTTATGGTCTGATTTCTTTAATTTTTGGTGTATGTTAAGAAGTATCTTTCCATCATACATTGCCCAAGTTTCAATAAGATAACCCAACAAACAATTGAGAAAATAACAATAATAATAATAATAATAATAGTATACTACATGTACATGTACATGGGGATACAGACATAGCTGACTTTGGGTAGTTTCAAATCTAGGTTGGATAAGTACATGAGTGGGATGGGTTGGATTTGAGTGGGACTTTCACATCAGAGCTTATTTCTTGGGTGGCATTGAAAATTGGGTAGGGCAAATGTTTTGTTAGTGGGATGAATTGTAAAGGACCTGCCTAGTATGGGCCAGCAGGCCTCCTGCAGTGTTCCTCCTTTCTTATGTTCTTATGTTCTTATGACATCAGTGACATATTACTGTATAGAAAGCCACTTGTTATGCAGAGTATTTCAAGCAAATTAGGTCATTGTCCCAGGATAACACCCACACCAGTCGACTAACACCCAGGTACCCATTTACTGATGGGTGAACATAGACAACAGGCGTAAAGAACCACGCCTAATGTTTCTACCCTGGCTGGGAATCGAATATTTACCAAAAATCATATATGGCTAACCCAAAGCACATTGTCTGACTTTTTTGGGTTATCCTAGGTTCTCTACACATATGCTACTACGTGTGATAATCTATATAGTGAAAATAGCTTTTTTGTTTCATGTTTATGGTGGAGTACGAGTGTATATCACAGTTAGCCCTGTGCTATACATGTACTTCGTTTTCTCTTGTATAAGCCCCAAGACAGGGATGGGAGAATGGTATCTGTATCTCGTATCCTCTTCATACCTCCATTGAAATGCTCAGTATTATGCCAAATATTATCATTCTGGAGTATTTAACATGTTTTATGTTATTTATATTGTTTATTATGTCATATTAGATCAGTTGTGATAGGCAATAAGCTGTAGTGTTGATATTAGCATAATAAAGCATATTCTCGTGCATCACGAGACTGAGCGGATTACAGAGTGGTTAGGTTAGAATACACTTAATGAAGTTAACCAACTTTACTTACACAAGAAAGTTCACTACTGCTGCTTCCAAAGTGAATAGCGGAAATTTACAGCTAAATACATTTACATGTCTTGAGGTGAAGGGCTGTCAGGATTGCCATCTTCATCTTGGAAGGTGACTGAGATATCAGGAACTGATGACAGTGGTAGCACATCAGGCTGAGCAGATATTGAAGGCACTAGATTTTCAAGTGGTGACTCTTCTGTTGCATGCTTTTCAGCTATTTTTTTGAACATATCTTTCAAGCTGAGTTGTTTCATATATTTTGGCCTTTCTTTGATTAGTTTATCCTGCAGCATGTAAACATTCATTATTTCTTGTTCACTTATTAAGCTTCGTTGCTCTAGACCTTTTAGCAGTTCACCTGCCAACTGAATTAACCTATCAATTGAGACTCTTTCTGCTATAGCTTCCTCATTTTCATCACTGCTTTCTCCTCCACTGGCTTGCTGCTCTGGATTTACAACCATCTGCACAATTTCTGAGTCAGTATAATGATGCACAGTAGCTGCATCTTCATCTACATTCATCCATTCCCCAACATTATCTTCATCCATCCTCGATGCAAGATCCTTCGCAACAGGATTAGTCAGATCACTGGCAAAAGAAAGCAGACTATGTATAATCTGCTTTTCCGTTGAAGCCCTAAATCCTGTAAAGTCATTTTCATTGTCTTCTCCAGGTGCAGTCTCGAACATTAACCCTGGCCACAATTTATGCCATCCATTTTTCAGTGTGGATGCCTCTACAGACTTCCAAGCATTAGCAACACAGTAAACCATATCTCTCACATTAAATTCCTTAAGAAACTCGTGTACTGGTCTGCCAGAGTTAACTGCACTCAGTAGGAGCCTCATAAAATGGGTGCGATACCTAGACTTAAAAGAACGTAGTATGCCATTGTCCTGGGGTTGAGTTAATGATGTGCAGTTAGGTGGGAGGTAGACACCGAAAGCGTTGTTCTTTACCAGGAGTTCTGCTTTCGGATGTGCGGAACAGTTGTCTAAAATAAGCATTATCTTACAGTTGTGGTCCAAACCAAGAGTCACAGTGAGCTCTTGCTTCTGGAAGAAAATGGTTTTCAAACCAATTCATTGTAATTTCAGTTGTTATCCATACTTTTTTGTTGGCACGGTAAATCACAGGAAACTGTGTCATGCCTTTGGAAGCCCTGGGACGTAAACTTTTACTGATGACCAGTAACTTGCATCTGTGCGTTCCTGTGGCATTAGAGCATGCCAATACAGTGACATGATCTTTCGATGCTTTATATCCTGTTGGTGATTCTGCATCCTCAGTCCTCAGAGTTCTTGGTGTACATTTCCAGTACAGTGCTGTCTCATCTGCATTGTAGACCTGCTCAGGACTTAATTTTTCATCTGAAACTAACTTGGCGAACTCACCAACAAATTTAGCAGCTGCCTCTGTGTCCGCTGAACGTTTTTCACCACACACTGCATGAAACTTTAAGCCATGTTGATCCTTGAAACACTGTAACCAACCTTCACTGTAATCACATTCATAATCTAATCCTAGTTCTTCATGAAAAATTTTGGCTTGTTCCTTCACCAGAGCTCCAGACAGCTGAACACCTTCACTTACACGTAGCCTAAACCGCTTCATCAAAACCTAATCCAGCTCTGAACTTTTTCCTTCCCTCATTGTTTTCCTTTTACACATCTGTTTCTTTGAATCACTGTTAGCAAAGAAACTCAGTAATTTTGTTTTCTGTTTCTTTATGTCTAAGCTGTTGAAGAGCCAATGTTGTATAACTCACACAAGTTCCTCACAGACACACCACTGTCAAGTTTTTTCAGAAGTTCAACCTTATCTGTTATGGATAATGTACGGTGTTTGCGCTTTACACAACGAGAAACACTTCCTTTCGTTGGAACCATGGCTAGGGCTAAAAGTGAGCAAGTTTTAGCAGTAAATGGAGAGAAAAACAAATTGGAATGACTTCTGCTCTAAGTAGCGCCACCAGACAGTAGCAGCGACCCCCGGAAATTTTAACCCTTTCACACTTGATCAAAAAACCCTCACCAACATCAAAGAACCTTCCTTGAGGGTTTTCCATATTGAGTTTTTATTCACACACAAAAATAGAAGATTTACTATTATGCAGACTGCTAAATTATTGTAAAAATGGTATAAATAATATCAGCGCATTTGTGAAAGCATATTAGACCCACCAGCTGACATGTAATAGACGAGTGATATAATTTGTTTACACCGAACATCGGCAAAAATCGAACACTTCTGCTGCTTTGACCTCAATTTCAAGGTACTTTCGTCATGAAACCAATCAAAATCATATCTATTTCTGTAATATATCTTCCATTCTATCAAATGAGACCAAAAAACAAGAATACAACCATAAGAACTATAAGAAAATATACCACTAAGGGGCAGCTAATAGCTGAGAAGTAAATTCCATTAATTATCGTCCAACTTTTTTTTGTGTTATCCTAGGTTCTCTACACATATGCTGCTATGTATGATTATCAATGTAGCGAAAATAGCTTTTTTGTTTCAGTTTTATGGTGCAGTACGAGTGTATATCACAGATAGCCCTGTGCTATACTCTGTTTTCTCTAATATAAGCCCCAAGGACAGGGATAGGAGAATGGTACTTGTATACTATATCCTCTTCATACCTCCATTGATCCACTCGGTATTATGCCTAATGAGTATACCAGAAAAAGTGTACGGTAGGGTTATAATTGAAAGAATTAGAGGTAAGACAGAATGTAGGATTGTGGATGAGCAAGGAGGTTTCAGAGTGGGTAGGGGATGTGTAGATCAAGTGTTTACATTGAAGCATATATGTGAACAGTATTTAGATAAAGGTAGGGAAGTTTTTATTGCATTTATGGATTTAGAAAAGGCATATGATAGAGTGGATAAGGGAGCAATGTGGCAGATGTTGCAAGTATATGGAATAGGTGGTAAGTTACTAAATGCTGTAAAGAGTTTTTATGAGGATAGTGAGGCTCAGGTTAGGGTGTGTAGAAGAGAGGGAGACTACTTCCCAATAAAAGTAGGTCTTAGACAGGGATGTGTAATGTCACCATGGTTGTTTAATATATTTATAAATGGGGTTGTAAAAGAAGTAAATGCTAGGGTGTTTGGGAGAGGGGTGGGATTAAATTATGGGGAATCAAATTCAGAATGGGAATTAACACAGTTAGTTTTTGCTGATGATACTGTGCTTATGGGAGATTCTAAAGAAAAATTGCAAAGGTTAGTGGATGAGTTTGGGAATGTGTGTAAAGGTAGAAAGTTGAAAGTGAACATAGAAAAGAGTAAGGTGATGAGGGTATCAAATGATTTAGATAAAGAAAAATTGGATATCAAATTGGGGAGGAGGAGTATGGAAGAAGTGAATGTTTTCAGATACTTGGGAGTTGACGTGTCGGTGGATGGATTTATGAAGGATGAGGTTAATCATAGAATTGATGAGGGAAAAAGGTGAGTGGTGCATTGAGGTATATGTGGAGTCAAAAAGCGTTATCTATGGAAGCAAAGAAGGGAATGTATGAAAGTATAGTAGTACCAACACTCTTATATGGGTGTGAAGCTTGGGTGGTAAATGCAGCAGCGAGGAGACGGTTGGAGGCAGTGGAGATGTCCTGTCTAAGGGCAATGTGTGGTGTAAATATTATGCAGAAAATTCGGAGTGTGGAAATTAGGAAAAGGTGTGGAGTTAATAAAAGTATTAGTCAGAGGGCAGAAGAGGGGTTGTTGAGGTGGTTTGGTCATTTAGAGAGAATGGATCAAAGTAGAATGACATGGAAAGCATATAAATCTATAGGGGAAGGAAGGCGAGGTAGGGGTCGTCCTCGAGAGGGTTGGAGAGAGGGGGTAAAGGAGGTTTTGTGGGCAAGGGGCTTGGACTTCCAGCAAGCATGCGTGAGCGTGTTAGATAGGAGTGAATGGAGATGAATGGTACTTTTGACCTGACGATCTGTTGGAGTGTGAGCAGGGTAATATTTAGTGAAGGGATTCAGGGAAACTGGTTATTTTCATATAGTCAAACTTGAGTCCTGGAAATGGGAAGTACAATGCCTGCACTTTAAAGGAGGAGTTTGGGATATTGGCAGTTTGGAGGGATATGTTGTGTATCTTTATACGTATATGCTTCTAAACTGTTGTATTCTGAGCACCTCTGCAAAAACAGTGATTATGTGTGAGTGTGGTGAAAGTGTTGAATGGTGATGAAAGCATTTTCTTTTTGGGGATTTTCTTTCTTTTTTTTTTGGGTCACCCTGCCTCGGTGGGAGATGGCCGACTTGTTGAAAAAAAAAAAAATCATATATTCTAGAGTTTTACAATGTTTTTGTTATTTATATTGTTTATTATGTCATAAAAGATCAGTTGTGATAGGTAAATAAGCTGTAGTGCTGATATTAGTGTAATAATAAAGCATAATCCCCTGCATCACGAGACTGAGCTCATGGCAACCTACAGTGGCTTCAAAGCCACCTTATCTTTTATGGACAATGTACTGTGTAGGTGCTTTACACAATGAGAAACACTTCTTTTATTCGTTGGAACTATGGCTAGGGCTAAAAAGAAGCAGGTTATAACAAATGGAGAAAAAGAAATTGGAGCGACTTATGCAGCAAGTAGCTCCACCAAACAGTACCAGCAGGTTGGTGTAGCAACCCTGGAAATTTGAAATTATGCTAGCCAAAATTAGTGCCGAATAACTGAAGGAACCGAATAACTGATTGCCGGGTTTGTGATGGCGGACCTGTATAACTATGAAAAGAAAACTTAAATGAAACTAGATGTGTTTTGGTTGCTGCGACAATCCTAGAAAGGTACATGTATTTATCTTTTCTTATAAGCCTAGCTCCTTGTACCTCAGTGCATGCAGAGAAGATTTAGCACAAAGTTCAGCATAAGTTTTTTTTTAAACACGTCGGCCGTTTCCCACCAAGGCAGGGTGACCCAAAAAGAAAGAAAAAACTTTAATCATTACTCAACACTTTCACCATCCTTCATACATAATCACTGTCTTTGCAGAGGTGCTCAGATACGACAGTTTAGATGTCACTCCAGACAGCCAATATCCCAAACCCCTCCTTTAACCCTTTCACTGTTAAGATCCCTGCTCACGAACTTGATCTCAGTGTCAAAGAATTAAAAAAAAAAATTATTTTTTTCTTATGAAATGATAGAGAATCTTTTCCCGATGGCAGTGATGCCAAAATTACGAAATTTGATGGAAAACTTACGGAATTATGTTTTCGCAAAGTTAGTGGTCTCGGTGATATATGTGCATTGGCGATTTTGCCCACCTTGAGCCTTATTTTCGGCCAATTCCAGTCGACTAAACTTATAGCTATTTTGCTGGAACTCCGTTTGTTCTGTTGACTGAGTACAAGAAACCACTCATTTACTGATTTCAACTACCCAATAAAAAGGTCAGAAATTGACAGTTTGGCTAATTTCACACAAATTTCAACAGATGCCAATTTCAAAATAGGGTCCAGAATGAACAAAGCAGACATTCCTGGCACTAAAATACGTAACATTATCTCTGTTCATTAGTCACGTCTCCAGGCCCCTCCTATATATTACTTTTGCTTTTCATTTTGAATTTTTATTCACACAAAAATAGAAGATTTACTGTTATGCAGACTATTGCATTATTGTAATAATTGGATAAATAATGTCAACCCATCCATGACTGCATATTAGACTGGCCAGTTGGACATGTATTGGATACTGACATCATTTGTTTACTCTTGAACATCGACGTAAATCGAACATTTCCGCTGCTTTGTGCTCAATTTCAAGATACTTTTCATCGTGAAACCAGTCAATATCATCTCTATTTCTGTAATATATCTTCCATTCTATCAAATGAGACCAAAACGAGAATATAACCATAAATACCACACGAAAATACACCTCAAAGTCGGTGTTTTAAACCAAAAACACTGAGTTTTTTTTCTCATGCACTGCATGCTGCGGGATTTTTTTTATACTGCGCACACCGACCACACAGACCCATTCTTTCACATGTAGGTCTACCAGCTTTCTCCTGCTAGATTTGAAGCCAGTAGAATTTTTGTGTAATACTATGGCACCAACACTGGCTTACAAGCTGTAGTACTACTACACTGACAGGTATTGTACTTCCAACTTCCAGGACTCAAGTCCAGTTAACCAGTCTCCCTGAATCCCTTCACAAAATATTACCCTGCTCACACTCCAACAGCTTGTCAGGTCCCAAAAACCATTTGTTTCTATTCACCCCTATCTAACATGCTCACACATACTTGCTGGAAGTCCAAGCCCCTTGCCCACAAAACCTCCTTTACCCCCTCCCTCCAACCTTTCCTAGGATGACCCCTACCCCGCCATTCTTCCACTACAGTTTTTAATGCAGTTAAATATTGCATTGAAGATTTTAGGGAGTCATAAGAGTCATTCACAAGTTAATCACATAGATACTAAAATCCCAATTTCTTCAATAAAAATGCAAAATGAGCACCTACATAGATCAAAACCAATCAGAACTTTTCTCTGAGTAAGCTGTACCAGCTTTGATAGTTTAACCCTTTGACTGTTTTGGTCATATATATACGTCTTATGAGCCACTGTTTTTTGACATATATATCTGTGCTCATAAATTCTAGAGGCTTCAAATCAAGTAGGAGAAAGCCGGTAGGCCCACATGTGAGAGAATGGGTCTGTGTGGTCAGTATGCACCATATAAAAAAAATCCTGCAGCACACAGTGCATAATGAGAAAAAAAAACTCCAACCGTTTTTTTTTTCAATTAAAATGCCGACTTTGTGGTCTATTTTCGTATAGTATTTGTGGTTGTATTCTCATTTTCTTGGTCTCAATTGATAGAATGGCAAACATATTATAGAAATAGATTTTGATTGGTTTTACTATGAAAAGAACCTTGAAATGGAGCTCAAATAAGGGGAAATGTTTGATTTTTGCCGATGTTCAAAAGTAAACAAATGATGCCATTGTCCAATAAATGTCCAACTAGCCATTCTAATATGCAGTCATGAATGGGTTGATATTATTTATACAATTATTACAATATTGCAGTAGTCTGCATAACAGTAAATCTATTTTTTGTTTGAATAAAAATTCAAAATAGAAAGCAAGAGTAATAATATCAGAGGAGCCTGGAAACGTGACTGATGGACAAAGAAAATGTTATTTTAGAGCCAGGAATGTCTGCATTGTTCATTCTGGACCCTATTTTGAAACTCATATTTTTTTAATTTTCATAAAATTGGCCAAATTGCAAATTTTTGACCACGTTATTAGGTAGTTGAAATTGGTAAATGGGCAGTTTCTTGTACTCAATCGATAGAAAAAATGGAGTTCTAAAGAAATAGCTATGAGTTTGGTCGATTGGAACAATGGAATTAGCCGAAAATAGGGCTCAAAGTGGGCGAAATTGTCGATTTGTAAATATTGCCGAGGTCGCTAACTTCGCGAGGGCGTAATTCCGTCAGTTTTCCATCAAATTTCGTTTTTTTTTTTTTGTGACACCAGGAGACACCTAAGGATTTGGGGTTGCAACAGTCAAGGGGTTAAAGGTATTCAGAAATGGCATTTGTTAGCTATCACATAGAAACTAACGTCCCAATTGGTTTAATGAAATTGATAAAGTATTTGGTCTTAAATTACCCAGTATTTATAATCCTTTGAGCAAAATGCACCATTACTTTTAAGTGTGAAGCCACTCAGAAGTTGCTTTTTCAAATTTAGGGATGGGATAATACCAAAATTTTGGTGATACTGATATTTGTTTTCAGTATTTTGTTGTTTTTAAAATTATGATAACTACAGTATGTTCAGTATTGCTTATCACTCAATAGGTATTAACCCAAGGAGGTTAAATATTAAATAACTAAATTTCTCAGAGTTATTACTAATTACAGACACCCCTGTGAGGTTTACAAAATGAAAGAGGAAGAAAAACAAAAATAAAAATCTGAATTTATGTAGTATGTACATTCACCTAACATCCAACTTACAACCTGCTCGACATACGTCCACTCGACTTACAACCGTGCATCTGGCAGCTGGGCTGGGCCGGCTGATGCACACCGCTGTACAATATTTGACGATACTCACGGCGGCAATGCGTCATGCAGGCAGCATCAGTTTGAGTAACCCTGCCCTATCAGCAGCATCATACTGTATTAACTGGACAGTAAATTTCACCATGACCCCTAAGATGAAGTCTGAGTCTTGCACTGGAGATTGTGGCAAGAAAGGCTCTTACTCTCGAACTCTTTATTTGTTTTCACTGTTGCACATAAACCTGTCTGTATCTGTCTGCCTGTATATCTGTGTCTGTATTTCTGTTTGTTTGTCTACCTTTGTGTCTGTCTTTCTGTCTACCTGTGTCTGTCTTTCTGTCTACCTGTGTGTCTTTGTCTACCTGTCTGTATGTCTACCTGTGTGTCTGTCTTTCTGTCTACCTGTGTCTGTCTTTCTGTCTGCTTGTCTGTCTCAGAGCCACTCATTAAGAATGTAATTGGTCTTGAAGATGCCATATTAATAATGATAATAACACAATAATAATCACTGAGGCGCATTAAATGTGTATAAAACATTAATATAGCATTTTCCTTAATCCATCTATGATTTTTTTTTTCAAAATTATATAGTAAACATGCTACATAACATAAAAACATATAAATTAACAAATATGAGATGTTTTTTTGGTCGGCTTGACAGAAGGAACAAAAACCATTCGTGTCCGGGCTGGTAACAACAACAACGTGTGTTTACATAACTCGCGAACCTTCTACACTCTCATTCCCTCTCTCGTTTATTCATTTAATCTTGTTTACTCACTTCTCACTCTACATTAAGATTACAGATATTTTAAGGTAAGTAATGAGTGGACACGATTATTATATTATAGTTTAATAATAATACTATTAATATTAGTACATATGTATTATTGTTATAATAATAATTATTAATATTATTAGTAATTTAGGGGACTGGAGCACAGATCCACTGTATAGCACTTTGTCTGGATTTTTTGGGTTATCCTAGGTAATTTATACTATGATTACTTACGTGTACCTGAGATATATATATATATTATATATATTATATTTATATATATATTATATATATAAATATATATATATATACTAATATATATATATATATATAGTTAGATAGAGAGATAGATATACACACACACGCACATATACGTACATACATACATACATAGAGAGAGAGAGTCAGTCACATTCAGTCAGCCAACCACCCGGCCAGCCAGTCGGATACGTATTACACATGTTCCAGAGTTGTTTCTCTTTACTTAGGGTATAGGTTATACTACATTCTGGCAGGATGACACTACCAGTGGTATTCTCCCATTCCACTGTATTGACAATACATAAAGATAACAGTAACATATAATACTGTATGCGATGTAAAATTTACAATACAGTTCACTACCATGTATACATTATATACAGTACATAAATAATTAAAATATAACAATAGAAGTAAATTATGGTAAAAAGAATGAAATAATGATTGTACATTACAGTACAGTGGACCCTCGACCAGCGATATTAATCCGTTCCTGAGAGCTCATCGTTAATCGAAATTATCGTTAGTCGAGTTAATTTTCCCCACAAGAAATGATGGAAATCAAATTAATCCGTGCAAGACACCCAAAAGTATTGAAAAAAAATTTTTTTACCACATGAAATGTTAATTTTAATACACACAAACTGAAGAAGACATGCACAGTTACATAACACTTACCTTTATTGAAGATCTGGTGATGATTGATGGGATGGGAGGAGGGAGAGTGTTGATGGTGTTAGTGTTTAGAAGGGGAATCCCCTTCCATTAGGACTTGAGGTGGCAAGTCCTTTTTTGGGGTTTCTTCCCTTCTTCTTTTAACCCTTTCAGGGTCCGTCCCGTAGATCTACGGCTTTACGTTCAGGGTCCAAACCGTAGATCTACGCCATGAGCTCAGCTCACTCTGATAAACTGTGAGTGGTACATTTGGGCCTAGATATGAGAGAATACATCTATGTGGTATGTGTGCACCACATAAAACAGATCCTGCAGCACACTGTGCATAATGAGAGAAAAAAATGAAATCATGATTTTTCGATTAAAACAGCAACTTTGCAGTGTTTTTTCGTATGTTTTTTATAGTTGTATTTGCGATTTCTTGGTCTTATTTGATAGAATGGAAGACATATTACAGAAATAGAGATGATTTTGATTGGTTTTAGCATTGGAAATGGCTTGAAACTGAGCTCAAAGTAGCGAAATGTTAAATTTTTGCCGATATTCAAGAGTAAACAAACAACCTCACACGTCTAATACACATCAGCTGGTGGGTCTAATATACATTCACAAATATGGTGATGATATTTATACAATTATTACAGTAATTGCATAACAGTAAATCTTCTATTTTTTGGTGTGAATAAAATTCATTATGTGAATAAAAAATCAAAATGGAATTTATTTGTAAAGCCTCAAAACATAACTAATGAACAGAGGAAATGTTAGTTTAGTGCCAGGAATGCCTACATTGTTCATTCTGGACCCTATTTTGAAATTGGAATATTTTGAACTTTGTGTTAAATTGGCCAAATTAACAATTTCCGATCACTTTATTTTGTAGTTGAAACAGTTGACTTGGCGATTTCTTGTGCTCAATCGATAGAATAGAAGTAATACTAGTGAAATAGCTAAGAATTTGGTTGATTGGAATAATGTAATTGGCCTAAAATGGGAGTCAAAGTCGGCAAAATCGCCGATTCGTAAATATCGCTGACACATCAAAATTCGCGAGAGCATAATTTCGTCAATTTTCCACCAATTTTCGTACTTTTTGTTTTATTACCTTCACAAAAAGATTCTCTACGATTTCATAAGAAAAAATAACAAATTTTTTTTTTGAAATATCTTGGACACTGGTGCGTGACTCCAGATTTGGGCCTTGGACCCTGAAAGGGTTAATGCCACTAGGACCAGCTTGAGAGTCACTGGACCTCTGTCGCACAACATATCTGTCCATAGAGGCCTGTACCTCCCGTTCCTTTATGACATTCCTAAAGTGTTTCACAACATTGTCAGTGTCACAATTAAACACTTGTTCAGGTTTCAGTTCTTCACTGTCTATGTACTCCTTGAATTCCTGCACATATTTTTCAGCTGCTTTTTGGTCCAAACTTGCAGCCTCACCATGCCTTATCACACTATGTATGCCACTACGATTCTTAAATCTCTCAAACCAACCTTTGCTGGCCTTAAATTCACTCACATCACTAGTTGCTGGCATTTTTCTAATTAAATCCTCATGCAACTTCCTAGCCTTTTCACATATGATCGCTTGAGAGATGCTTTCTCCTGCTATCTGTTTTTCGTTTATCCACACCAATAACAGTCTCTCAACATCTTCTATCACTTGCGATCTCAGTTTCGAAAACGTAGTTGCACCCTCTGGCAAGAACAGCTTCCTTGATTGCCGTTTCTTGGCCAGAATAGTACGATGATTGATTGGGGTTTTGTGTACAACCTGGCCAGCTCGGAGACACGCACTCCACTTTCATACTTAGCAATGATATCTTTCTTCATTTTTTTTTATTATCACACTGGCCGATTCCCACCAAGGCAGGGTGGCCCGAAAAAGAAAAACTTTCACCATCATTCACTCCATCACTGTCTTGCCAGAAGGGTGCTTTACACTACAGTTTTTAAACTGCAACATTAACACCCCTCCTTCAGAGTGCAGGCACTGTACTTCCCATCTCCAGGACTCAAGTCCGGCCTGCCGGTTTCCCTGAATCCCTTCATAAATGTTACTTTGCTCACACTCCAACAGCACGTCAAGTATTAAAAACCATTTGTCTCCATTCATCCTATCAAACACGCTCACGATGCCTGCTGGAAGTCCAAGCCCCTCGCACAACAAAACCTCTTTTTTACCCCCTCCCTCCAACCCTTCCTAGGCCGACCCTACCCCGCCTTCCTTCCACTACAGACTGATACACCTTGAAGTTACTCTGTTTCGCTCCATTCTCTCTACATTCCAACCACCTCAACAACCCTTCCTCAGCCCTCTGGACAACAGTTTTGGTAATCCCGCACCTCCTCCTAACTTCCAAACTACGAATTCTCTGCATTATATTCACACCAACATTGCCCTCAACATGACATCTCCACTGCCGTCCAGCCTTCTCCTCGCTGCAACATTCATACACCCATGCTTCACACCCATATAAGAGCGTTTGTAAAACTATACTCTCATACATTCCCCTCTTTGCCTCCAAGGACAAAGTTCTCTGTCTCCACAGACTCCTAAGTGCACTACATCTGTTTCCTCCAATTCTATGACACCTGAAAGGGTTATTCCCATAGACCACTCGTGACACGTCACTCTCCACAAATATCTGTAATACCTTACCTCCTCCATATACATTCCTCAATTGATTTCAATCATTTCATTCACTAATCATTTGTTAGTTCCTTCATTCTATCTTTCCTGTAATTCCTGTAATATTTTTCTTTTTTGGCCACACTGGCAAGTCTCCACCATGCCTCTATCTGAGCATCTCTTCGAATCTCTCCAAACAACCTCTGCAGAGCCTTAAATCCCACCCTGTGTGGATTTTTCTTTTAAAATCCAACGCCTCAATTGCCAAGACCTCCTGCATTTTTTCTTTACCAACCCCATCTTTAAAATATATTTAAACAACCACTGGACATAACAGCTTCTTGATTGCCGTTTTTACTGGGATAAAATTGGGTCTTTGTGTACACTGACTCTAACTGCCCCCACTCATCCTACACTATCTTTCTTCATATCCATAGTAATTCTCACCCTTTTTGCTGTAGGGTTGGCACTAGAAGCTTTCTTTTGGCTCATGGTGACTTATTTTGCATTACAATCACTAAAAAGGCTGTGATAATATGAAATGCTCTGATTGTATGCTTGGAAGCGACCGCGGTGGCTGGCTGTCTTGTAAACACTGGCCAGAAGTGTCGCGTCTCGACGAACGAATAGTGTTGGTCGAGTTTTTTTAGCGCTAGTTGAGGCAAAATTTTTGCGTTAAAATGTATCGCTGGTCGGATTTATCGTTAATCGATGCCATCGTTGGTTGAGGGTCCACTGTACTATGTAGGTAGTTTTTATAGGAAAGGTTTTACATTATGCCCTACCCAGTATGTCAGCAATTTTCAAAGGTTCGACTTGCGTCCATTTTGACTTACGACCAGTTGGTTGGAACCAAGCTTGGTCGTAAGTCGGATGGTACCTGTATTTAGTAATCTGATGAAGACATAATCGGAAATCAGTTACAAAAACAAAAGCCTGAATAATTTCCAGTTATATTAAACATGAAACTAAAACAACCACAACACTCATAATATTATTTTATTTTATTGAAAGCTGAAAAAAATCTTGCATATTTAAGTAACTGGAAATTGAAACTCTAAAATTATTCTTCAGAGCTTGAATATGCAGTTTAAAGTTTTTAAAACCTTTGAAAAATTAAATACATTGTTTTCATATCTGAAATTAAAAATATAGAATATACATATGTTTCTTTTCTTTCAACACACCGGCCGTATCCCACCGAGGCGGGGTGGCCCAAAAGGAAAAACGAAAGTTTCTCCTTTTACATTTAGTAATATATACAGGAGAAGAGGTTACTAGCCCCTTGCTCCCGGCATTTTAGTTGCCTCCTACAACACGCATGGCTTACGGAGGAAGAATTCTGTTCCACTTTCCCATGGAGGTAAGAGAAAATAAACAACAAGAACAAGAACTAGTAAGAAAATATTAGAAAACCCAGAGGGGTGTGTGTATATATGCTTGTACATGTATGTGTAGTGTGACCTAAGTGTAAGTAGAAGTAGCAAGACATACCTGAAATCTTGCATGTTTATGAGACAGAAAAATGGACACTAGCAATCCTACCATCATGTAAAACAATTACAAGCTTCCGTTTTACACTCACTTGGCAGGACGGTAGTACCTCCCTGGGCGGTTGCTGTCTACCAACCTACTACCTATAAAAAAAATCTTAATAACCTCTTGAAACATATAGAGACGGGAGAATTCACACCATTCTTCTTAAATGTAAAGAATATATTTGAATTATTTGAAAATAAAATAGTTTTCTGAAAGGCATACTTAAATGTTACTCTTGTACAGTACCTAGTTGAATAGAGGAATGCCTGTATTAGTCCCCTTTAATGTGCAAACTACTTCATAAGTTACCTGATAAACAGTGCTCTTCAGAGCACCCAAAAATGTACTTATGTTTAAAACTCCTAAGTTTTTATACAAAGTCAAATAGGACTTACTAATATCCTAGAAACACTTAAAATGTTGCATATGTACATATGTACATGCATTAATAGCTAAAATTAAAAATTCTCAAATTGAAGTTGAGGAATGTCAGCATCTCCCCATTTTCAGAAGTTAAGCTTTTCTTATGAGGAGAGCACATTTTCTTTCCAATGCTTAGTAATCACTCTTTTGAAGAGGCAGCTAAATAAGGATTTTCATTAGCTGGGCTTGCCAGAGATAGAAGAAATATATACAGTGATTTTGTTGAGTTATGATAGGCTGGAGTTACAATAATTTTGAGTTATGATTTATACTCATAAAGGAATTTAGTTTTGATTTGCGATGAAAAATTTTAGATATGGTATGAATTTGTTGTTTAACCCTTTGACTGTCGCAACCCCCAATCCTGGTGTCGCAAAATTTAAAAAAAAAAAAAAAATTATTTTTTCTTATGAAATGATAGAGAATCTTTTCCCGATTGTAATGACACCAAAAAAACGAAATTTGATGGAAAACTGACGGAATTATGCTCTCGCGAAGTTAGCGACCTCGGCGCTGTTTACAAATCGGCGATTTTGCCCACTTTGAGCCCTATTTTCGGCTAATTCCATTGTTCCAGTCGCCCAAACTCATAGCTATTTCTTTAGAACTTCATTTTTTCTATCGATTGAATACAAGAAACTGCCCATTTACTGATTTCAACTACCTAATAATGTGGTCAGAAATTTGCAATTTGGCCAATTTCACGAAAACTAAAAAATATGACAATTTCAAAATAAGGTCCAGAATGAACAATGCAGACTTTCCCTGGCTCTAAAATAACGTTTCTTTGTTCATCATCACGTCTCCAGGCCCTTCTGATATTACTCTGCTTTCAAATTTTGAATTTTTTATTCAAAAAAAAAATATTAGACTTACTATTATGCAGACTACTGCAAATGCTGTAAAAAACTGTATAAAATAAATCATAACCCATTTCATGACTTGCATATTAGAAATGGCTATTTGGGACATTTATTGGACAATGGACATCATTTTGTTTTATTTTGGAACATTGCAAAATCAAACATTTCCCTACTTTGAGCCTCCATTTCTAGGTCTTTTTATAGTAAAAAAATCAAAATCACCTCTATTTCTTTTTAATTTATGTTTCCATTCTAATCAAATAAACCCAAGAAAAGAGAATACAACCAAAATACTATACGAAAATAGACCACAAAGTCGGCATTTTAATTAAAAAAAACGGTCGGAGTTTTTTTTTTCTCATTATGCACTGCGTGCTCCAGGATTTTTTTTATATGGTGCACACTGACCACACAGACCCATTCTCTCACATGTGGGCCTACCAGCTTTCTCCTGCTTGATTTGAAGCCGCTAGAATTTATGAGTATATATACGTCAAACACGGCACCTCGTAAAACGTATATATACGGCCGCGACAGTCAAAGGGTTAATTATGCCATGTGTTGTGTTACCAAGTCATCATGGACCCTTAACCCTTTGAGGGTCGACAGGCCCTCTCCGAAACTCGTTCTCAGGGTCGGCCAAATTTAAAAAAAAAAAAAATTATTTTCTCTTATGAAAAGATAGAGAATCTTTTCCCGATCATAAAGACACCAAAAGTTTGAAATTTGATAGAAAACTTACGGAATTATTCTCTCGGAAAGTTAGCGCCTCGGCAATGTTTACGCATCGGCGTTTTTGCCCACTTTGAGCCCCATTTTCGGCCAATTTCACTGTACTAGTCGACAAAAAACATGAATTTTTCGCTAGAACACTCCATTTTTTCTATCGAATGGGTGCAAGAAACCACCCATTTATCAAATTCAACTATCCAGTACAGTGGTCAAATTTAGCAATTTTGCCAATTTCACACAAATTTCAAAAGATGCCAATTTCCGAATAGGGTCCAGAATAAACAAGAAAGACATCCTGGCACTAAAATGACTTTTTCCTCTAGTCATTAGTCACGTCTCAAGGCCCCTCTTATATTCTTTTGCTTTCCACTTTGATTTTTATTTTCACAAAAATTCAAGATTTACGTTATGCAGACTACTGCATTAGTGTAAAAAATGGTATAAAAAATTATTGGTGCACTTGTGAAAAAATATTAGACTCACCAGTTGACGTGTATTGCGCGCTTGGCACAATTTGTTTACTTTTGAAGTTGGGGGTTTAAAAATCGAACATTTCTGCTACTTTGAGCTCAATTTCAAGGCACCTTTCCTTGAAAACCAGTCAAAATCATCTCAATTTTCTGTAATATGTCTTCCATTCTAAAAAAATGAGACCAAGAAAAAATAGAATACAACAATAAATACCATACGAAAATACACTGCAAAGTCACTGATTTATTAAAAAAAAATGGTCAAAGTTTTTTTTTTTCTCATTATGCACTGTGTGCTGCAGGATTTTTTTTAGACTGTGCACACTGACCACATAGACCCATTCTTTCTTATGAAGGCCTACCAGCTTTCTCCCACTAGATTTGAGGCCGCTAGAATTTATGAGTACTAGTACGTCAAAAACCCCTACGCGTAAGACGTACTAGTACGACCAAAACCCTCAAAGGGTTAACCGCACAGTTTTGATTTGCGATGAAAAATTTTAGATATGGTATGAATTTGTTGTTTAATTATGCCATGTGTTGTGTTACCAAGTCATCATGGACCCTTAACTGCACAGGAAACAAACCATTACTCTGAAGAACATACAAAATACACCTACCATCCGACTTACGACCTGCTCGACTTACGACCACTCGACTTACGACCACTCAACTTACGACCACTCGACTTACGACCGTGTTTTTTATGCCAAATTTCTGGGAAATAAACAACTATTTGTGTTGTACACAGTGTTTATCCTAAACCTTACAGTATAAAATACAGTACTAACAACATAAAAAGTAAAGTAAAACATGAAATACCAAAATAAAACAATACAATAAAGTCATTACAAAAATGTTTTGTTGATATTCAGTAGTAAAGTTCGACTTACGACCGGTTTCTCGGAACTGAACTCGGTCATAAGTCGGATGGTAGGTGTATGTATTGTGAAAAAAACATAATGCAGGAGTTAAAATTAGTGCACTGATGTATGAATATGGCTTTCCTTAGAGTGAAAAGGGCTCCCTAACCTCCAACTGTATGCCTGCATAATTCCATAAGTATTAAATCAAATTTTGCATTTTTGGTGTCATTAACTTTACAAAAAGATGCTGTACCATTTTAGAAGGCAGAATTTTTTTATTTTTTTGAAAAATGTCAACACAGAAGGGGCTTTAAAGTAGGGCTTTTTTTTTTAACTGTTGATTCATAACAAAAAAAGCAATTGCATTTGAGGAATTTAGTTAGTCATTGATTTCCTGTTTTAACCACATAGCCATCAGTGCAAAGTATGGGGTGATGATATTGTTGAGGCACTAGTAAGTAGGCCTACTGTACTCCTCTTCTAGCATTGTTTTCATGTAAATGCTGCAAGTCTATTCTATCAGCATTTCAGTGAGTGACCATGGACATTATTATGCAAAATGTTTTCCATCATGAGCATCTTGCTAATTATAGTCTGGGAAAACTGCTATTCTTCTATACACTAAATGCCCTTTTAGAAGCCTTGATAGTCCTTCTCTCAAGGTAACACTGCACTGTGTTAACTTTGTCCAGTGTTACTTTTGCACTCATAAACATAGCAGTGTGTTTATATAACCCCTATATAAATTAAGCTTGCATTCATAAACAGCAGTGTGTTTAACCCCTATGCAAATTTGGCTTGCACCCATAAACATAGCAGTATGTTATATAAACACTACATAAATTTAGCTTGTGTCTATAAACAGCAGTGCTCTGTTAATATAACTTCTTTACAAATTTAACTTTCATCCATAAAAATAGTAATAAGTTTATATAACCTCTATAAATGAAAGCAGTATAAGGAAGACATAAAAAATTGTAATCAAAGAAAAAGTTGAAAATCACCATTTACATTATTATGCATTGAGTGGTAGGCCCTGATGTTGTCAAACCTAGAGCCAAAAATGTCAACTTTGCAAGTGTGAAATTATGTAAGTATTGCTAGTATATTAATTCAGTTTTATTACCACCAGAAAAAAATTATTATTAATATCCATTCCACATTGGTCTTTAGTAAAGCATTCCAAAAGAAAATGTTTTTATACATTTAGACTAGTCTCTTAGCGATGGTGAATGACTTATTGTGGGTACATTAGGAATCCAGTGGCCTTTTGTATATTTTTAAAGGCTTTTTGTGCCTGCATATTTTTTTCTTTATTTTAGCCTAAAATTTCTTTCATAAGGTACATAATGTACACTTGGCAGGCTTCATTTTCTTAGCTGATTTTTTTTTATTTTGTTTGCATTTTAATATGCTGATTGTAGTTCATTTAAGTAAATTTATTCTTAAAATTTCATTTTGATCTGAAGTTTACAAAATATAGTTTTTGATTGCTTTAATTAATTTTTTATGTTCATTTACTTTTACTGTATTGTAATATATAACTGAATGGAAAGATTCATCATGTGTTCCAATAATAAATTTAAGAGGGAACTATTTACAGTAATGCATTTGTCAGTTGTGGGTATTAATGTAAGTACAGTAGGACCCCTGTATCCATGGGGGATACGTTCCAAGGACCTGTCGTGGATGCTGAAACCACAGATAGTAGCAAACCCCATATATATAAGTCCTTTACATACCTATTGTAAAGTTTAGTTGATAAATTATGCACAATAAGTGGATAATTATCACTTTTTCACTGACGGGAAACGCTTCACGGCTTCTCTTATTCTTTGAAGAACTGCCAGCATCTTTACTTTTGTGCTTTGGGGCCATTGTTATGCAAAATTAAGAGGTGTTTTTGGGCCACAGTAAACCGTGGATACCAAATCATTGGATACAGGAGTTCTACTGTATTTATATGCAGTGGAACCTTGGTATGCGACCATAACTCATTTCAGAAGGCTGTTTGAGTGCCTCTCCATTTGAGTATCGAACAAGTTCTTCCCAACCAATTTTCTGTTTGGTTGGCTGTTATCACTAATTGTCGTAGGCCCCATGGTGACTTATTTATACAAATAATACAAAAAACACCAAAAAATGTGAAGAAACATGAAATAGTTAACAGTGAAGTTCTGGCAGGTCGTATTTGTTTGGTTGAGTGCTGAGCTTTGTTCAAGTAGGGAGCTGGTCATATGTTGAGTGCTGAGCTTTGTTCAAGTAGGGAGCTGGTCATATACCAAGGTTCCACTGTACCTAAGCTTTATCCTCCTTCAACTCCTTGGGCCTAGAAATTATATTATTAGGTGATTTTATAGGTGTATGCTGTATTTACTGTTCAAGGGTTTCTTAAGCAACTGTTTGTTCTGAGAACTTGTTCAGAATGTGAGTTTGGCAGGAAATGAATGATAGCTGATGAAGTGATGTTCCTGAGAAAGATAGTCACAATGACATAGCTTATGGCTCCTTGCCCTTCATATGATATACACAAGGTTGGACCAGGTGGGGAAGGACTTTTTAACCATTGGCCTTATACATAAATTTAGACATTAATAGCTTTACTGCATTGAATCCTCTGTTAAAATAAAATTTTCAACCAAGCTAGGTTAGACTGAAGAGGTGTCATCTTTCATGATTTTCTGTTTTATTCAGAAATCAGTTCAGAGATACAGGGCAGATCATCCAAGAGAAAGAGGTGCATACTAAGGGTGACAGTAAATTCATGGCTTAGTTTGTTGAAGCCACTGATGTTGAACAAGTATGAGATGTACCTTTGCACTACAAGTTTCTAGATTACCTTGCATGCAAGGCACAACAGATATATTTTGCAGAGACAAATTTGATCCTAGAATAGGTAGTAGGGTTGGGAACAGCCAAAACCCCCAGGGAAGTACTACCGTCCTGCCCAGAGACAGTGAACAAAACCCGTAACTGTTTTGCATGTGTAGGATTGCGGTTTCTTTTTGTCTCATAAACCTAAGATAACAAGGGGTACTGCTAAACCTACTTAACACTTTGGTCACACTTCACAGACACGCACATGCATATATTATATACATACAATCTAGGTTTTTCTCCTTTTTTTAAATACTCTTGTTCTTTTTTTCTTCATTGTCCATGGGAAATGGAAAAGATCTTTCCTCTAAGCCATGCGAGTGTATGAGGCGACTAAATGCCGGGGGCAATGGGCTAGTAAACCCTTCTCCTTAACAATTACTAAAAAATGAAGAGAAAAACTTTAAAAACTGGTTCTTAAATGTGCGTGGATGTAGTGCGATGACAAGAAACAGATATTGCTGATGTTATGAATGAAAAGAAGTTGGATGTCTTTGGCCCCCAAGTGAAACAAAGCTGAGGGGGAGGAAAAGTTTCAGTGGGGGGAAAAAAATGGGATAAATCTGGAGATGCTGAAGAGTTAGAGCAAAGGAAGGGGTAGCAATGTTAAATGACAGTTATGAAGGAGAAAGAGATATGAAGGTAAATTCAAGATTATTTTGGATTAAAGTAAAGTTGGATGCGAAAGTGGGTCATAATAAGGTGTAGCACCTGGAGAAGAGAGGAATGCAGAGGAGAAGAGAGTTTTGGGATGTTAATGAATGTATTAGGAGCCTTGAACCAGTGAGAAGTAATTGGGTAGGGGACTTGAATGCTAAAGTAAGAAACTTTTAGAGGGGTGTGTAGTAAATTGGGGTGCCAGGTGGGAAATATAGGGAGCCTTTGATTGACTTTGTATAGAAAGGGGGTTTTGTTATAGGGATACAATTTTAAGAAAAGAGGATAAATAAGTAACCCCGATATGATGTAGGGCGAAATGACAGTATTTGTTGGATTATGTATTTGGGAGTAAAGCTGTTGAGTAGACTTCAGGATGTACTTTTAAGGGGGCCCAGAAAAATGATCCTTTCTAGTTGTAGCTACACGAGGTAAAAGGGAGATGGGGTAAAGGAGAAAAAGAAGCATCGGGAAAAGGGGAGGTGAAAGGTTTATAAACAAAAAGAAGAGGGAGTTAGGGTAAGATAAAAAAGTATTGGGGATAGAGGGTAATGAAGAAGGCAATGGGGTCGAAGAGGTAGGGGGAGGTTTAAAAATGTAGTGTTAGAGTGTTTTAGCAGAATTTTTTTGGTTACAAAAAAGGGGGGCAGGGGGAAGAGGGCGATTTGGGGGAATGGAGTAAAGAGAGTAGTAAGGGAGAAAAAGTTAGCAATAGAATTTTTACAAAATAGAAGTGAGAAGGAGGGAAGAGAATATGGAGAAAAAAGAAATTAAAGAGAGTGGTGAACAATGTAAAAAGAGAGCAAATGAGAGAGTGGGTGAGATGTTATCAACAAATTTTTTTTGAAAATAAGAAAAATTGGGGGGAGATTAAAAATTAAGAAAGCCCAGAAACAAAAGGATTTGTCAGTTAAAAAAAGGGGAGGAGAGTTATTAAAAAGGGGAGTTAGGGTATTGGGAAGATGGAAGGAAAATTTTGAGGATTGTTAAATGTTTTATGAAGAAGGGAAACCCGTGATTTCGTGTTAGGGCAAGGAGGAATAACATCTTGTAGAGTGGGAAGAGCCAGTTGTAGTGTGGGGAAGTTCGTGAGGGAGTAGGTAAAATGAAAGGGGTAAGGAGCCGGGATTGATGGGATAAAGATAGAAATGTAAAAGCAGGTGGGGGTATAGTTTTGGAGTGGGTTTGGGGCAATTATTTTAAAAAATGTAGGAAAGGTAAGGACCTAGGGATTGGGAGAGAGCAGCATAGTTCCTTTTTAAAAAGGCAAAGGGGATAAAAGAATGAAAAATTATAGGGGGATAAGTCGTTGAGTACCTGGTAAGTGTAGGTAGGTTATAATTGAAAAAAATAAGAAGACGGGAAAAAGGATGCAATAACAAGGAGGCTTTTTGGAAAGGTAGGGGGTGTGTGGGCCCGGTGTTTACGTGAAACAATAAGTGAAAAGTATTTAGTAAGGCTAAAGGGCTTTGTGGGATTTATGGATTTTGGGAAAAGGGGTATGACAGGGGGGGATGGGGGGGGAATGTGGGAGATGTTGCAAGTGTAGGTGTAGGGGGTAGGTTTGAAAGCAGTGAAGAGTTTTTTACGAGGAAAATGAGGCTCAAGTTAAGTTGTAGGGAAAAAGGGGGAAATTTTTTCCCGTAAAAAATGGCCTTGACAAGGATGTTTTCATCGGGGTGGGTTTTTTAATATATTTTTAAAATGGGTTTTAAAAATAAATGCAGGGTTTTGCAAGAGGGTGGAGTTAAAAGTAAAAATCCCACACCCAAAATGGGAGTTTCCAGCTGCCTTTTCTGAGAACTGTGCCTGGGGGGTTTTGAAGAGAATTCAGAGATTTGGGATGAAATTTGGTAGGGTGGGAAAAGAAAAAATTTAAAGGGGAATACGGAAAAAGTAATTTGAGGATAACAAAAAATTAGGTGATGAAAGATTTAAAATCAGATTGGAGGGAGAGGTATGGAGGAGGTGAACGATTTTAAAATTTGGGGGTGGACTGTCAGCGGGTGGTTCTATGAAAAATGAGTGAATCATAGAATTTTATGAGGGAAAAAAAGTGAGTGGTGCACTTTGGATTTGGAACAAAGAACTTTGTCCTTGGGGAAAGAGGGGGAATTTTATGAATATTTTTACCAGCGCTCTTATATTTGGGGGTGAAGCGTGGGGGATGAAGTTTTCAGCAGGGGAAAGGGGTGGAGGCATGGGGATGTCAGTCTGAGGGCAATGTGGTGTGAAAATAAGCAGAAAAATTCAGTTTTAAGTTAGGGGGAGGTGCGGGGGTTTCCAAATGTTGTCCCGAGGCTGAGGAAGGGTTGTTGAGGTGGTTCGGACAGTAGAGAGAATGGAGCGAAATAGAATGACTTCAAGAGGTATCATCTGTAGTGGAAGGGAAAGGGGGGTAGGGGGCGGCTAGGAAAGGGTTGGGGGGAGGGGGTAAAAGGGGGTTTTGGTGCGGGGGGTTGGACTTTCCCGCAGGGATGCGTGACGTGTTTGATAGGGGGAATGGAGACAAATGGTTTTTAAAACTGACGTGCTGTTGGATGTGAGCAAAGTAACATTTTTGAAGGGATTCAGGGAAAAACCGGGAGGCCGGACTTGAGTCCGGGATGGGGAATACAGTGCCCCGCACTCTGAAGGGGGGGGTTAAAGTTTCAGTTTAAAAAAATGTAGTTAAAGCACCCTTTGGCAAGACAGGAGGGTGAATATGGTAAGTTTTTTTTTTTTTGGCCCCCTGCCTTGGGGGGAATCGGGGTGTGATAATAAAAAAAAAAAAAAAAAAAAAACCGTCTCCCTCATTCTCCAGTAACCTAAAGTAATGTTGCGCTATCTAAAGTTTCTATCGTGTGCCCAGGCAGGGGGAAACCTGCGAGCTGCTTTTGGCTTAGGGCTATATGCAAGGGGATTGGGATATGCCTTTAATGGTTGGGGACCCCCAAGGTAGATGACAAAGAAAGAAATAACTTCATCAAGGATATCAACAAATATCCTTTAAAAGCATATCATTGGTAATACTTTAAATTTGATGAAATTATTAAATGAAAAATTCTTCATTAAGGGTAATGGCTAGTGAAAATGTTTCTGAATTCCTGGAGGGGTTTTCATAAGATCAAGCAAAGTATTAAATGCCTTTAAAAGGTTTGGGGTTTTCCCTTATAATGTTTTTTTAAAAAAAAAATTACAAAAATTTTGAATAAATAAATCTTAATGTCCTGCCCAAAGGGGGGGAAACCCCAAAACACGATAAGGAACGGGTTCTTGTCAAATGAGCCACGGGCGACTGTAACAACATTTCAACACCAAAGGGTTTCCTGATTAATGTTTGGGGGGCATTGCCCCAAAACCAGTCTTTGACTAGCCTCCCGGTTTTATGGGCCGATCAACCCGGTTGTTGGTGCCAGCTGATGCATCCAGCAAAAACACCCCAAAGGCTAGTAAACAAACTAACTTTAGGAACTTATCCAATTCTTTTTCTCGAAGACAGCGGGTTTTTTTTTAGGGAGGGGATTCAAAGGTTGGCCCTTTTAAACTTATTGATTTATTCTCTTAGTGTCTCATCCTCTTCAAGGGGGGTCCTTTGGGATGGTGAAGAGGCTCTGGTCTGAGGGAATTTGCCGTCATCTCCTTCCTAGACCCAACCTAATTAACCCCCAATCCCCCTTCCCTATCCCATCCTCCCCTTTTTCCCCTTTTTCCCTCCCCTCCCCCCCCCCTCCCTTTTGCCCTTCCTCTTTTTGGGTAGGGGAAAGGGTACCGCGGTCCATCCCATTCCGCTGAGGTTCTTGGCGGTGGCGTAGTTGGCCATGGAATCTGGATCGCCTGGGGATGTCCCGATCCCTCTCCGGTATCCCGGAGGGTGACTTTGGGTGTCTTTCAGGCGATGGGTGTATCTCTGGAAGCCACCTTTCGGATTCCGGGGATGGTGGCCGAAGGAGGTATGCTTTGTGGTGGATATCCGGCCGCCCTCTCTTTTGTCCACCTAGGTAACTCAGCAGATGTGAGGTTGCTATCCCGGATTGCTGGTTTATTGGCATGAAGGGTAGGGTATGGCACGGGTTCCATGCTGCATCTGCGCTACTTGTGGTGCTGAGGTCCTCTTGGGCGCGGAGGGAGATTTCCGGCCCTTTCATTCCTCCTGGGAACTATTCCTCCCTGCTCCCCCCTTTTTTTATTCTTTTTTTTATTTTTATTTTCTTCTTTCTTTTTTTTTTCTTAAAAAGAAAAGGAGTAACCTAACCATGGAGAACCCAGTCCATGAACCTACTACCCCCGGGCCCCTTCTTGATACTGCACCCCATTCTGACCCTGACTCGTTTTTTGACCACTTTTCGGACACACTTGATGCCCCTGTACCTCTTGCTGGTGCTGTTTCCTCACCCGCTTCAGGTACCGGGGTTTCGACTGACTCCTTCGATTTGTCTGACCTCCGCTTTCCTTTGACTATGCTTCCGGCCTCTCCCTCTACGGTGCGGCAGTTTTTGAATCGCCAGCCCATTTCACGTCGGACCAACTCTGGTCCCACTTCTAAATATCAACGACAGTTGCCTGATGATGATACTTCACCACCACCATGTTCTTCTCAGAAAAGATCAACACATCAAACACTCTCTTTCCACGCTCAGTTTCGGAATGCACAAAGGACTAAGTTCTTTACTTTACGACCGACTTCCTTTATTGCCTATTTTTCCGACCATAGTATTGGCAAGGTGCTTCTCCACCATGTTGGTAGAGATATTTCCTTCCATGCTCTGAAGAGCGGTACGTGCATCATCACTGTACAGAATGCTACCCAAACTCATGATCTTTCCCTTCTTTCACATATCGATACTATTCCTGTCACTATCGAAAAACATCATTCCCTCAATTCTTGTAGTGGTACTGTCATTCTGCCCCATACCATAGTCCAACAGAATTTTCAGGTATGTGGCAATGACATTCTTGAACAGCAGGAATGCCAAGATCTCCCAATCCTCAAGGTATACACTTATGTCCTTCCTGCCCGTGGACGGAGACGATACCCTTGGAATGTGGCTCGTTTAACTTTCAACAGCCGTGAACTCCCATCCTCAGTTTATGTAGCAGGACATCAGTTACAAGTTCGAAAGGTGATCCCTACACCGCAACAGTGTAGAAATTGCTGGCGATTTGGTCACCCAGCGAAATATTGCAGATCTATAGCCGAATGCCCAGTCTGTGGTGCTGACAACCATTCTAATACATCTTGCAGTCGACCTCCCTCTTGCCTTAATTGTCATGAGGCTCACCCTTTGTACTCTCGCCGTTGCCAGGTCTACTTAAATGAGCATGAAATCCGTTGCCTCAAAGAGGCAGGTCTCCCTTATGCTATGGCAGTTTCTCATCTCAACCTCCAAGGGAGACTACCCCATGTTTCTTACTCTCGTGTTTCAAAACGTCCCCCCACTTCTGGGGTCCCATCTTCTGCAGCCTCCTCTGTTGTTACCCCTCCCATAGTCACTCCTGTATCTAATCCTTTTGCTGTCCTGGGCTTAGACGTCCCTACTTCAACACCTCAGTCTGTTCTGATATCTTCAAGTTCTCCCTCACAAGCCCCGGTATCGACAAGATCTCGTACGACACCTTCTACCAATTGCCTCTCTACTTCTCAGAAGTCCAAAAAATCCCCTTTGCTCAAATCTTCTTTGCTTCCTCCTTCCCTTTTGCCCCCACATTTTACCTTTCCAGTCTCTGTACCTGGTTCTTCCCCTCTCACTGGCTCTATTACAAGTGTGGAGGTTCACCCTCCTCGTTCTGTGCCTTCCTCCCCTGTCCCCTCCCAAGTCTCTCCCTCTTCTGCCGCCTCCCAGGCTTCTGCCTCTTCTGTCCCCTCCCACACTTCTCCAGTTCCCAACACGCTTTCGTCCTCCCCTACTTAAGTATAGTCCATTACTGTCCCAGTCTTTACTCACCCTCCTCCTTCTATCTCCAATATTGTCTCCCATACAACATCTTTGAATTCAGAAGCACTTGACTCTATTTCAGAATATATTGCAGGGACTAAACCTTCAGTGGACACTGATCCACCTCCTGTTCCTTCTGTTCCCTCTCCTCCATCTCCACACCTCCATTCTTCACAACGCTCCGTTCCTTTGCTGCTTGAACATTTTCCAATGCCACAGCACATAGACTTTTCTAACCCCTCTAGTCCGTAGGTGCCCTTACCTGCGGATTCCTGGTATTTTCCTCGTCAATCATGGCCTATTTACAGTGGAATATCCGCGGCCTCAAGGGAAATCAGGGTGAGCTTCAGATGTTGCTTTCCAGGTTTTCCCCTGTTGGTGTTTGCTTACAAGAACCAAAATTACACTCAGCTGTTTTCCAACCCATCTCAGGCTATAATTTATTGTATTCTTCGGATCCTTTCTCAGATGGGACCTTTAATGAAAGTGCCCTTCTTCTACGCAATAATATTCCATACTGTCAACTATTTGTCCATACCTTGCTGCATTACACTGCAGCCCGTATCCACTTGAACAAGTGGTTTACAATATGTTCTTTATATCTCTCTCCTTCTCGGGCATTATCTATCCCAGATTTTGCCTTTCTTGTTTCATCCTTACTGCCACCACTTTTGTTACTTGGCAATTTTAATGCCCACCGTTTCCTCTGGGAGGTCTCATTGTGACTCGCATGGCATTCAGTTGGAGGCTTTTCTCGCTTCTCACCCCCTCCATGTTTTAAATACAGGTACCCCCACCCATTTTGATCCTCGTACTCACACACTCTCTTGCATCGATCTCTCGGTCTGCTCTTCCTCCACTGCACTAGACTTTGCCTGGTCTGTTCTACCTGACTTACATGACAGCGCTCACTTTCCAATCATTCTTACTTCTCCTTCATATTCACCACCTCTTCGTAGCCCTCGCTGGCAATTTGATCGAGCAAATTGAGACCTTTACTCGCAACTAACTGCTTTTAGTGAAATTCCTTCTTCATCCTCCATTGATGAACTTTTACACCTCTTCTCAACATCAGTTTTAACCGCAGCTTCTCATTCTATCCCCCAAACCTCAGGCAGGCATTCTCAGAAGTGTGTGCCATGTTGGTCTCCTGCCTGTGCTTGGGCAGTATGTTTGAAACGCGCTACGTGGGGCAGGTACCGGTACAATAGAACCACAGAAAGACTTCTTGATTTTAAGCAGAAGTGAGCAGTTGCTCGCCGTGTCATCCGTGACACTAAACGCACTTGCTGGCAAGATTATGTTTCCACCATCACCTCGGCTTCATCTATGAGTATAGTCTGGAAAAAAGCATGGAAACTGAGTGGCAAATACTCTCCTGACCTGGCTCCTGTTTTTCAGCTGCTGGTGTTGATACAGCAAACCCTCTTGATGTTGCCATTGAAATTGGCAATCATCTGGTCAGTATTTCTCAGGGGCTCCATCTATGCCCCTCGTTTCTTTCCTCAAAGTCTACCAGAGAGTTAGCACCCTTGGACTTTTCTTCTCACATTGAAGAACCGTATAATGTGCCTTTTACACTTCAGGAACTGGAGGCGACACTCTCCACTTGCCGATCATCGGCAGCTGGGCCTGACGACATTCATATTCGGATGTTACAACATCTACATCAATCAGCCCTTGTAGTCCTCTTACACCTCTTCAATCTTATTTGGTCACAACGAGTTCTTCCTCAGCTGTGGAAATCTGCCATTGTTCTCCCTTTCCGCAAACCGGGTACTACGGGACATGATACCTCCCGCTATCGTCCCATTGCTCTTACCAGTGCAGTTTGCAAAGTAATGGAACATCTGATAAATTGACATTTAATGTGGTATTTAGAGACACACAACAGTCTCTCCACTAGTCAATATGGCTTTCGTAAGGGACGTTCTACCATAGACCCCTTACTACGTTTGGATACGTATGTTCGTAATGCCTTTGTGAATAACCACTCAGTTATTGCCATATTTTTTGACCTTGAGAAGGCATATGATACAACTTGGAGGTATAATATTTTGGCCCAAGCCCACCCCTTAGGCCTCCAAGGCAATCTACCATCTTTCCTTAAAAACTTTTTAACTGACAGACATTTCCGTGTTCGGGCTAATAATGTGCTCTCCCCGGACTTTGTGCAAGCTGAAGGTGTCCCTCAGGGATGTGTTCTGAGCACAACACTTTTTCTCCTTGCTATAAATGATTTGGCCTCTAGTCTTCCATCCAATATTTAGTCATCACTCTATGTTGATGACTTCGCTATAGCTTGTGCAGGCGCTGACTGTCACCTCATTACGTTTCTCTCCAGCATGCGGTCGACCGTGTTTCCAATTGGGCCACCACGCATGGGTTTAAATTTTCCAGTACTAAAACTCACCAAATTACTTTCACTAGACGCACTATCATCTCAAATCATCCTTTGTACCTCTATGTCTCACGTATCCCTGAACGTGATACAGTCAGGTTTCTAGGCCTTCTCTTTGACCGTAGGTTATCCTGGAAACCTCACATTACCTCTCTGAAGTCAACTTGTCACAACCGGCTGAACCTTCTTAAAATCCTTGCTCATCTGTGGGGAGCTGATCGTTGAACTCTCCTTCGCCTACATTCAGCCCTCATTTTATCGAAACTTGATTATGGTGATCAGATCTATTCAGCGGCTTCTCCTACTAATCTCTCAAGCCTTAATCCCATTAATCACCAGGGATTACATTTGTGCCTTGGTGCTTTTCGCTCTTCCCCTGTTGAGAGCCTCTATGCAGAAGCAAATATTCCATCCTTGTCCCATCGCCACGATGCCCATTGGATTCGCTACTATGTTCACTCTCGTGATCTCCACAATCCTTCCATATATAGAATAGTCACCGATGTTAGTAGACATTCTTTATTTGTTTGTCCCTTTTCAAGGGGGGCTCCTTGGCGTGGTGAAAAGGCTCTTGGTCTGAGGAATTAGACCTGTCGGTCTCCTTCCTCAGACCAAACCTAATTACCCCCCAATCCCCCCTTCCCTATCCCATCCTCCCCATCCTCCCCTTTTCCCTTTCCTCCTCCTCCTCCCCACCCCTCCCTTTTGCTCTTCCTCTTTTTGGCCTTTGGGATTTTTCCCACAGGCACACTAGTTCCTAGGTAGGGGAAAGGGTACTGGGGTCCATCCCATTCCGTTGAGGTTCTTGGCGGTGGCATAGTTTGCCGTGGAATCTGGATCGCCTGGGGATGTCCCGATCCCTCTCCGGTATCCCGGAGAGTGGCTTTGGGTGTCTTTCGGGCGACGAGTGTATCTCTGGAAGCCACCTTTCGGATTCCGGGGGTGGTGGCCAAAGGAGGTATGCTTTGTGGCGGATATCCGGCCGCCCTCTCTTTTGTCCACCAAGGTAGCTCGGCAGATGTGAGGTTGCTATCCCGGATTGCTGGTTTACTGGCATGATGGGTAGGGTATGGCACGGGTTCCATGCTGCATCTACGCTACTTGCAGTGCTGAGGTCCTCTTGGGTGCGGAGGGAGATTTCTGGCCCTTTCATTCCTCCTAGGAACTATCCCTCCCTGGTCCCCCCTTTTTTTTGTTCTTTTTTTTATTTTTATTTTCTTTTCTTTTTTTTTTCTTAAAAACAAAAAGAAAGAAGTAACCTAACCATGGAGAATCCAATCCATGAACCTGCTGCCCCCGGGCCCCTTCTTGATACCGCACCCCATTCTGACCCCGCCTCGTCTTTGGACCACTCTTCGGACACTCCTCATGCCTCTGTACCTCTTGCCGGTGCTGTTTCCTCACCCGCTTCAGGTACTGAGGTCTCGACTGACTCCTTCGATTTATCTGACCTCCACTCTCCTTTGACTATGCTTCCGGCCTCTCCCTCTGCGGTGCGGCAATTTTTGAATCGCCAGCCCGTTCCATGTCGGACCAACTTTGGTCCCACACCTAAACGCCAACGACAATTACCTGCTGATGATACTTCTCCACCTTCTCGTTCTTCTCAGAAAAGATCGACACGTCCTGCACTCCCTTTCCATGCTCAGTTTCAAACTGCACAATGGACTAAATTCTTCACTTTACGACCGACTTCCTCTACCGCCTATCTTTCCGACCACAGTATTGGCAAGGCACTCCTACGCCATGTTGGTAGAGATATTTCCTTCCATGCTCTGAAGAGCGGTACGTGCATCATCACTGTACAGAATGCTACCCAAGCTCATGATCTTTCTCTTCTTTCCCATGTAGATACTGTTCCTGTCACTATTGAAAAACATCATTCCCTCAATTCTTGTAGTGGTACCATCATTCTGCCCCATACCATAGTTCAACAAAATTTCCAGACATGTGGCAATGACATTCTTGAACAGCTGGAACTCCAAGATCTCCCAAGCCTCAAGGTAGACTCTTATGTTCTTCCTG
Source organism: Cherax quadricarinatus (assembly GCF_026875155.1). NCBI lineage: Eukaryota > Metazoa > Arthropoda > Malacostraca > Decapoda > Parastacidae > Cherax > Cherax quadricarinatus. Next base: position 7,535,435 of record NC_069435.1, on the reverse strand, counting down.
CCCGCGGGCAATGCCCCCTAGCAATTTGGCTCGTTTAACTGACAGCCGTGAACTCCCATCCTCAGTTTTTGTAGCAGGACATCGGTTACAAGTTCGAAAGGTGATCCCTACACCGCAACAGTGTAGAAATTGCTGGCGATTTGGCCATCCAGCGAAATATTGCAGATTTATAGCCAAATGCCCAGTCTGTGGTGCTGATGACCATTCAAATACGTCTTGCAATCGACCTCACTCTTGCCTTAATTGTCATGAGGCTCACCCTTCGTACTCTCGCCGTTGCCAAGTCTACTTAAATGAGCGGGAAATCCGTTACCTCAAAGAGGCAGAAGGTCTCCCTTTTGCCATGGCAGTTTCTCATCTCCGCCTCCAAGGGAGACTACCTCGTGTTTCTTATTCCCGTGTTTCAAAATGTCCCCTCACTTCTGGGGTCCCATCTTCTGCAGCCTCCTCTGTGGTTACCTCTCCCATAGTCATTCCTGTATCTAATTCTTTTGCTGTCCTAGGCTCAGACGTCCCTACTTCAACACCTCAGTCTGTTCTCGCTTCTTCGTGTTCTCCCTCACAAACCTCAGTATCGACGAGATCTCGTACGACACCTCCTCCCAATCGTCCCTCTACTTCTCAGAAGTCAAAAAAAGGTCCTTTAACCCCTCCTTCCCTTCTTCCACCTCCTCATTTTACCTTCCCTGTCTCTGTACTGGGTTCCTCCCCTCTCACTGGCTCTGTTACAAGTGTAGAGGTTCACCCTCCTCCTCGTACTACACCTACCTCCCCTGTTCCCTCCCAAGTTTCTTCCTCTTCTGCCACCTCCCAGGTTCCTGCCTCTTCTGTCCCCTTCCACGCTTCTTCTCCAGTTCCCTCCACCCTTTTGCCCCCCCCCTACCTTGGTACAGTCCATTACAGTTCCAGTCTTTACTCATCCTCCCCCTACCATCTCCAATATTGTCTCCCATACGACGTCTCTGAATTCCGAAACACTTGAAGCAATCTCTGAATATATTGCAGAGACCAAACCATCAATGGACACTGATCCACCCTCTGTTCCTTCTCTCTCCTCTCCTCCATCTGCGCAACTCCTTTCTTCACAGCGCACCATTCCTTCACTGCTTGAACGTTTTCCGCTGCCTCCGCATGTGGACTTTTCTAACCCCTCTAGTCCGTAGGAACCCTTACCTGCGAATTTCAAGTATCTTTATCATTATCAATCATGGCCTATTTACAGTGGAATATACGTGGCCTCAGGGGTAATCGGGGTGAGCTTCAGATGTTACTCTCCCAGTTTTTCCCTGTTGGTGTTTGCTTACAGGAACCAAAATTACACTCTGCTCTTATCTCTCCCATCTCAGGCTATAATTTATTGTATTCTTCAGATCCTTTTCCTGATGGGACCTTTAATGAAAGTGCCCTTCTTCTACGCAATGATATTCCGTACCATCAGCTATTTGTTCATACTTCGCTGCATTACACAGCAGCCCATATCCACTTGCATAGGTGGTATACACTCTGTTCTTTATATCTCTCTCCTTCTCGGGCACTATCTATTCCGGATATTGCCTTTCTTGTTTCGTCATTACCGCCACCGATTCTGTTACTTGGCGATTTTAATGCCCATCATTTCCTCTGGGGGGTCTCTTACTGTGATTCCTGTGGCATTCAGTTAGAGGCTTTTCTTGCCACCCACCCCCTCCATGTTTTAAATACAGGTACTCACACCCATTTTGATCCTCGGACTCACACTCTCTCTTGCATCGAACTCTCAGTCTGCTCTTCCTCCGCTGCATTAGACTTCACCTGGTCTGTTCTCCCGGATTTACATGACAGCGATCATTTCCCAATCATTCTTACTTCTCCTTCATATTCACCACCTCTTCGTGTCCCACGCTGGCAATTTGATCAGGCAAATTGGAACCTTTACTCACAACAAACTGTTGTTAGTGAGGTTCCTTCTTCGTCTTCCATTGATGAGCTTTTACACCTCTTCTCGTCCTCCGTTTTAACCGCAGCTTCTCATTCTATACCCCAAACTTCGGGCAGGCATTCTCAGAAATGCGTGCCTTGGTGGTCTCCTGCTTGTGCTCGTGCAGTACGTTTGAAATGCGCTGCATGGGGCTGGTACCGGTACAATAGAACCACAGAGAGACTTCTTGATTTTAAGCAGAAGCATGCGATCGCTCGCCGTGTCATCCGTGATGCTAAACGCACTTGCTGTCGAGATTATGTCTCCACCATCACCTCTGCTTCCTCTATGAGTGCAGTCTGGAAAAAAGTACAAAAACTGAGTGGTAAATATTCTCCTGACCTGGATCCTGTTCTGTGGGTTGCCGATGTTGATATAGCAAACCCACTAGATGTTGCCAATGAAATTGGCAATCTGGTCCGTATTTCTCAGGGGTTCCATCTATGCCCCTCGTTTCTTTCCTCAAAGTCTGCCAGAGAGTTAGCACCCTTGGAGTTTTCTTCTCTCAGAGAAGAACAGTATAATGTGCCTTTTACACTTCAAGAACTGGAGGCAACACTCTCAGCTTGCCGATCATCGGCAGCTGGGCCGACGACATTCATATTCGTATGCTACAACATTTACATCAGTCAGCCCTTGCAGTCCTATTACGCCTTTTCAATCTTATTTGGTCACAAGGAGTTCTTCCACAGCTGTGGAAATCGGCAATTGTTCTCCCTTTCCGCAAACCAGGCACTACGGGACATGAAGCCTCCCACTATCGTCCCATTGCTCTTACCAGTGCAGTTTGCAAAGTGATGGAACGCCTGGTAAATAGACGTTTAGTGTGGTATTTAGAGACACACAACAGTCTCTCCACTCGTCAATATGGCTTTCGTAAGGGACGTTCTACCATAGACCCCTTACTACGCTTGGATACATACGTTCGTAATGCCTTTGCGAATAACCACTCAGTTATTGCCATATTTTTTGACCTTGAGAAGGCATATGACACAACTTGGAGGTATAATATTTTAGCCCAAGCCCACTCCTTAGGCCTTCGAGGCAATCTGCCATCCTTCCTTAAGAACTTTTTAACTGACAGGCATTTCCGTGTTCGGGTTAATAATGTGCTCTCCCCGGACTTTATCCAAGCTGAAGGTGTCCCCCAGGGATGTGTTTTGAGCACAACACTTTTTCTCCTTGCTATAAATGATTTGGCCTCTAGTCTTCCATCAAATATTTGGTCATCACTCTATGTTGATGACTTCGCTATTGCCTGTGCAGGCGCTGACTGTCACCTCATTACAGTTTCTCTCCAGCATGCGGTCGACCGTGTTTCCAATTGGGCCACCACACATGGGTTTAAATTTTCCAGCACCAAAACTCACGAAACTACTTTCACTAGACGCTCTGTCATCTCCGATCATCCATTGTACCTCTATGGCTCCCGTATCCCTGAACGTGATACAATCAGGTTTCTGGGCCTCCTCTTTGACCGTAGGTTATCCTGGAAACCTCACATTACCTCTCTGAAGGCAACTTGTCACAGCCGGCTGAACCTTCTTAAAACCCTTGCTCATCTTTCATGGGGAGCTGATCGTCGAACTCTCCTTTGCCTACATTCCACCCTCATTTTATCGAAACTTGATTATGGCGACCAGATCTATTCATCGGCTTCTCCTGCTACTCTCGCTAACCTTAACCCCATTCATCACCAAGGATTACGTTTATGCCTTGGTGCTTTTCGCTCTTCCCCTGTTGAGAGCCTCTATGCAGAAGCGAACGTTCCATCCTTATCCGATCGCTGTGATGCCCATTGCCTTCGCTACTATGTACGCTCTCATGATCTCCGCAATCCTTCCATTTATAGAATGGTCACTGATATTAGTAGACATTCTTTATTTGTTTGCCGTCTCTGTTTGCTCCGTCCCTTTTCTCTTTGACTACATTCGCTCGTCTTCCCTTCAGTTACCACCTTTCTATGTTCATGTAGCATCTCACTTTTCCCTGCCCCCCTGGGAAGTTACAGCTATCCAAGTCTGTTCTTTCTCACTCCCTTATGCAAAACCCCAACTACCTATGGTAGCTTCCCGCTCTCTTTTTCTTGACCACTTCCGCTCTCAATCTCATGGCATCGGAGTGTACACAGATGGCTGTAAGTCTTCTGATGGCATTGGATTTGGAGCAGTGTTTCCGGACAGTGTCGTGTGAGGATATTTATTATCCTCGGCTAGCATTTTTACAGCTGAATTGTATGCCATTCTTGCAGCACTTATCCGTATTGCATCTTTGCCTGTGTCATCATTTGTGGTTGTCTCTAACTCCCTTAGCTACAGGCTATATGAAAATTTGATACACCTCACCCCCTAGTCCTCCGCATCCAACTTTGGCTACGCCGTATCTCTACCAAGCATGAAGCTATTGTTTTTTGTTGGGTCCCTGGTCATGTTGATGTACAGGGCAATGAACAGGCAGACACTGCTGCGCGGTCAGCAGTACATGACCTACCAGTTTCATATAGAGGTGTTCCATTTACGGACTCTTTTGCTGTAATAGCTACCCACCTTCACACCCGTTGGCAACAACGTTGGTCTAATCTACTCGGTAACAAAGTTCATTCTATTAAACCGAGTATAAGTTACTGGCTGTCTTCTTGTCATCAGTGTCAAGGTTGGAAGACTACTCTCTCCCTACTCTACTCTCTACTCTACTCTACTGGCCACACTCGTCTTACTCATGGGTATCTCATGGAGAGGCACCCTGTTCCTCTCTGTGAGACGTGCCAGGTTCCAGTATCGGTTAGCCACATTCTGTTAGACTGCCCTCTCTATCAACGAGCACGCAGAATTTACCTCCAACGTCGTCTCCGCTCTACTATCTCTCTACCTTCCCTTCTTGCTGATGGACCCTCCTTTAATCCTGACTCTCTAATTGACTTCTTGACAACAACTGACTTACTCCACAAACTCTGATGATGATACCTTTCGCACTCCCCTCAGCCCTTTCTACCTCAATCTCTTGCTACCTTCTACCCCTGTACTGTCCACTGCCCCGCTGTTCTCCGTACCCTACTAATTATCCCTTCCCCTTTTGCCACCTGATACTCCTGCTACCTTCCTGCCCTGCAGCGCTGTATAGCCCTTGTGGTTTAGCGCTTCTTTTTTATTATAATAATTAGTGTACTCATTGCACCCCTGCTTTTCATTGGGGGTATTTTACACTGTATTTAGACCTTCTTGCTCTTGTAGGGAGTAATTTTGGTGTGCTGTTTTGAACCAGTCCTCCGGCATTTTCGTAGTGTCATTTATGATGCATCTTTCTAGCCTATGTTCCAGGAAGTACAGTTCAAAGGACTTCAGCCATTTCCAGTAATATAGGTTAGGTACTTTGTGCATTTCTAGAAAATGTGAAGGTTCTCTGTATGTTCTTCAGTTCTGTCATTTCACCTTCCTTGAAAAGGCCAATTAGTATACAGCAATATTCCAGTCTAAAGAGCACAAGTGACTTAGAGTATCATCGTTGGTTTGGAATCTCATTACCCAGTCTATTAATTTTTTTGGATTTGTGATAGCAACACTGCTGTGATCTTGAATGCAAGATCTGACATTATCCCTTCTAAATCCCTAACATTCCTCTTCCATTCTATTAAGTGGTTTGAGTTTGCTTTATACACCATTTCAGTTTTTAATTTTTAAATTTTTCCATAGCACAGTAAGTGAATTGTCACAAACAACCCTTCAGTACAATAACAGCCCTAGGACCATCATAATTCTTCAACACAATAATAGCCCCTAGGATTGTTACAGCTTTTCAGCTTAATGCAAAATACACATACTCATAAGTAATTTTTTTTCAATATCTTGTTAATTTTAGAATGTTGTGCTTTGCACATTTTATTTAGGTGGGCTTATGGCTAGAAATATATAGTCAAAGCACATTTCAATTGCACCAGATGACCTCTTAGGATACACTTTTATTCGTATTGATCCTCTTGACAGGGAGTTCTTGATCTAAGGAATTGAATCTACTATCTGCCATGTGCTTGAATCAGACCTGATTATCTCTATTCTCAGGCCCTGTATGACTCCTTTAAGTATTGCTCTTCCCCATTAATATAATAATGATAATTGCATCTCAGTCACACATGATCAGACATTACATATATAACTACCCCTACTCAACTTTACCTAGCATCAGTTCATTAAGTTTTATGGTTACACTAACTAAAAAAAAAAAAAAGTGAAATTGGGTGATGAAGCAAGAAATATCTAGAAAGTTTTGGAAGCTTGTTTGCCAAATCCCGGAGAAGTTTAGCAAATGAACAATAATGAGTAAAATATTTTGCGAAGTGTATAGTGTGGTTATGTATAGTATATAGTGTGGCTTTAACATTGATGTCTACTGTGGTAATATGCTTGCTGTTAAGCTTGGCTTATATGCATAATATAGTGTCATATTTGCCATGTAGTGCAACATGCTATGCTTAGTGCAGTGTTTTCTCTGCTGATATTTACAGTACTTGTATTGTTTTTGTACATGAATTGTGAACTGTGATACATTCTTGGCTTTTTGACAGGCTAGGTAGATTGTCTTGTAGGTTTATTGCCCTCTAGAAGAAGAGGATTCACCAGTTATCTATCTTGTGTGCTTCTTTAGCAAAGTGAAGTTGCCCTTAGTGTGTTCATATTAAACATCCTCCCTCCCCCCCAAAAAGAGGGTTTATATCATCCACCTTGTACATTAACCTTAATGTGTGTACATTTAGTAAGCTCAGTCATGCCTTGTTTGAGAAGTTTAGTCCTGCAGCTCTCTGCCTGTTCTGGTATGTATGCTAGTTTATTTCTGGGATGAGTTTTTGGAGAAGGTTGTTGTGATCAGCAGTTAAACAGAAAAACTATCTTTAATGGCAAATGAATACATCCAGATGTACAGGCAGGCCTCATTTATACAGCAGGTTAGGTTCCAGGCTACTGCTGCATAACAAAAATTGATGTAAAGTGAAACATAGCCTGTTTTCACTTTTAAATACATATAAAAGCCCAATAACATGTTTTCACTATCATATATTAAATGGGCAGTAGAGGTAGGCCTAAAAAATGCATATACAATAGACCGTCGTTTAACATAGTAGTTACGTTCCTGAAAATGCTGTTTTAGTTAAAAACGTGTTAGACAAACTGAAGAACTTATGGGAAAAATAGGGTTACATTCCTGGGAGCCCCAAAAAAGCCAAACAACTTTTTTTTTAGACCTCCAGATCTTACAAAAATAAAAGTGAATATGTAACTGTAGTTCATTGTTGTGATGTATTAAGTTGTTTTTACTGCTTAAGGTTACAAATGCAACAGAATAATAGCATTTCTTATCTTAACCCTTTGACTGTTTCAGGCCCCTCTCTGAAACTGTCATTCTATGTCGCCAAATATTCAAAAAAAAAAAATTATTTTTTCTTATGAAAATGTTAAGATTATTTTTCTGAGTGTTTTAGTCCCAAAAAAAAATTTTTGCCATCGGTACTTACTGAGATATAGAGCCGTGAAGTTTGCAGAAAATGAGCCGCGTATGGCAACAGCGGCGACTGCCGCTCACCCAGTAAACTTTAGTTTACTTGTATTTAAAGGGTTTTTTTGTTTTTTTTCACTATTTTATTTTTTCCATAACTTATGTGGCCTATGAGACCAAAGTATGGTGCAATGTACATATATTTCACTCGTTGTATACAACACAATAAGCACACAAACATAATTATCAATATATTGTTTACAAAAATTGTTACAAAAACAAACAATCCTCCTCCTCCTCCCCTCCTCCTCCTCCTCCTCCTCCTCCTCCTCCCCCTCCTCCTCCTCCTCCTCCTCCTCCTTCTCCCCCCTCCTCCTCCTCCTCCTCCTCCTCCTCCTCCTCCTCCTCCTCCCCCTCCTCCTCCTCCTCCTCCTCCCCTCCTCCTCCTCCCCTCCTCCTCCTCCTCCTCCCCTCCTCCCTCCTCCTCCTCCCTCCTCCTCCTCCTCCTCCTCCTCCTCCTCCTCCTCCCCTCCTCCCTCCTCCCTCCTCCCTCCTCCTCCTCCCTCCTCCTCCCCCTCCTCCCTCCTCCTCCCTCCTCCTCCCTCCTCCTCCCTCCTCCTCCCTCCTCCTCCCCTCCTCCTCCCTCCTCCTCCCCCCTCCTCCCTCCTCCTCCCTCCTCCTCCCTCCTCCTCCCTCCTCCTCCCCTCCTCCCTCCCCTCCTCCCCCTCCTCCCTCCTCCTCCCTCCTCCTCCTCCTCCTCCCTCCTCCTCCCTCCTCCTCCCCTCCCCTCCCTCCTCCTCCCTCCTCCTCCTTCTTCCCCCTCCTCCTTCTTCCTCCTCCTCCTTCTTCCCTCCTCCTTCTTCTCCTCCTCCTTCTTCCCTCCCTCCTTCTTCTCTCCCCCCTTCCCTTTTCCTCCTCCCTTCTCTCCTCCTCCCCTTTTTCCTCCTCCTCCTTCTCCCCCTCCCCCCTTCTTCTCCCCTCCTCCTTCTCCTCCTCCCTTCTCCTCCTCCTTCTCCTCCTTCTCCTCCTCCTTCTCCTCCTCCTCCTCCCCCTCCTTCTACTTCTACTTCTCCTTCCCTTCTCCTTCTCCTTTTTCCTCCTCCTCTCCTTCTCCTCCTTTCCCTCCTCCTTGTCTTTGTGCGATGTGTGGCTTATAAATTGTTTTGAGTCAAAGTCGCAGCTTCAAAGTGACATTTGTCTCATTAGTCACTACCCCTACCTCCTGTCAAAACAATGTGGGTTCGGACCTGCTTCCCCTCCTCCATTCTATCTAATTATCTTCTCCCTCATTCTATATTTCAATCTGTCTCTCTTCTATCTGTCGCCTATCTCTGCTCACAGGTACAACAAATAACAAGTAAACATAGTGTAAATTACCTAGGATAACCCAAGAAATCAGACAAAGTCTATACTTCTGCTTAAAAATGTGAGTAAACTGATGACACAGTCTTGTGGCTCTCTCTGAACAGAGAGCTAGATGGACAGACGGGGAGCTTGCAACAGACAAATAACAGACGAAATGTTTTGTGTACCCAGCAAAAACAAAGGGAGGGCATGGTCTGTATATTTACCCTCCTTTACGCTCATCAAAGTCAGCTCTTATCCCAAAGTTATCTCCCCTTATCTTTGTCACGTCATGGGGTGACTTTTTTTTTTCTGCTTCAAGGAACAAAATTATTACATCTTCTCTTTCCTCCCCTCTCTCCCCCTCCTCCTCCCCTCCTCCCCCCTCCTTTCCTTTCCCTCCCCTCCCCTCCTCTTCCTTCCCCCCTCCCCCTCCTCCCCCTCCATTTCTTTTGGTCCAAACTCCTCCAAAACATGAAAATTTATCTTCACTGACACTTCCATCTGTGTTAAGCATCCTTGGGGGAAAAAAAGAGTCCCCAAATTTTCTAGGGGAACACATATTTCTTACCGCTAGACATGCTGAAAAAGGACAACTGAAATGGCATTCCCACAATGCACCACTGGCTCCCCGATTTTTTTTATATGGTGCACACTGACCATGGAGACCCATTCTCTCACATGTGGGCCTACCAGCTTTCTCCTGCTTGATTTGAAGCTGCTAGAATTTATGCGTATAAATACGTCAGAAACATTGGCTCGTAAGACGTATTTATACGTCGGAAACAGTCAAAGGGTTAAATTGTGGGTGCTGGTGTTTGTGGATGATGGTGGAGAGTTATGCTGTGGCCCTACTGGGTTGAGGTGGATGGTAGTTAGTTAGTTTAATATGTTTATTATGCACCCCATACCCATCCTGTGGGCGGTAGTCAAAAGATTACAGAGGTACATAATTGGTCCAGGAACTGGACTCCAAAGTTTTGATAACTGAGCAAGTTACACAGGTAATAAACTAGATCTGGTCGTAATCATGACCAAGTTACAAAGGTAATGAGCTCCAGGTAGAGCTGGTCACACTCATGAATAATTGCAAAGGTAATGAATCAAACACATTAATCATGAGAATTTACAAAGGTAATGAGCTCCAGGTAGAGCTGGTCACAATCATGACAAGTTTCAAAGGTAATGAATGATAAACACATTATGACATGATAACAATTATAGACAAATTACAGAGTAATGAGCAGTTAACAAACATAGTAGGGAATTCATCCAATGCCCCAACAACAGATGTTGCTAGGTGCCTGTCTCTCCTCGGCAGACAGCCATTGCAAACAGCAGCAAGTTGCCCGGGGATCTGCTGTGCTGCTTGCACGAGCACCATCGACCCTCCCTAAGAGGTCCAAGGACAAAAGGAATGGTTAATTGCTTGGCTGTTTCAGAGTAAACAAATGATGTCACTGTCCATTCCAGTATGCAGTCGTGAATGGATTGACATTATTTATACAATTATTGCAATAAGGAATAACAGTAAATCTTATATTTTTTGTGTGAATAAAAATTACAAATTTATATAATAATAATAATAATAATAATAATAATATGTATAATAATAATAGTATAATAATATAATACAATAATAATAATATATGTTTAATAATAATAATACATATATAATAATAATGTACTGCATATAACAATTATAATAGACGGCTTCAAAAGGCCGTCACTAGATGGCAGTGTTTACCACAACAAAGAGGGAGGGGTTGTGGCCACCTCCATCTGTTACATAATGACATATTTTATTCATTCTAGAGTATATATCATGTTTCTATGTTATTGATATTGTTTGTTATGTCATATTAGATGAACTGTGATAGATAAATAAGCCGTATAGATGATATTAGCTAAATTATTCATGAAGTATTTTGCCCGGTCTCCAGACAAATTCTCGTCCACCGCCGACACTGCCCATACCACCACTTGAATGACATATTTTATTCATTTTAGAGTATATATCAGGTTTGTATGTTATTTATATTGTTTATTATGTCGTATTAGATGAAGTGAGATATATAAATAAGCCGTAGAGTTGATATTAGCAAAATTATTGAAGTATACAGAATTCCACTGGAACAGATTAATTGCATTTCAATTAATTTAAATGAAGAAAATTGACTCTGCAAACAAGCAAATCCAGTTGTGAGCAAGGTCATGGAACGGATTAAACTCGCAAGTAGAGGTTCCACTGTATAGGCAACACTTCTGCAAGCGGCAGGAGTCAATGTTGCCGACAGGTGAGCATCCAGTGCCAACTTCACGGTCTTATATCTCGGTAAGTACTGACCCTAAAAATTTTTTTTTATTCCTGTAACATGTAGGAAAAAAAAAATGTAGAAAAATGTGCTCTTCATTTTAAAAGAAAAAAAATGATTTTTTTTTATTTTTCAAAATATTTGGAGCACCACACGAGTGAACGTAGATTTACATTTGGACAGTTTAAGGGTTAATGTAGGGTGAGAGGCGAAAAGTATTTATTTGAAGAAAGTCGTGTGGGAGGTAGGGTAGCCCGCCTGGCCACCCCACCCACTATGTAAACAAACGGACGAAGTGTCTGGTTATGGTTCATAAGCATTCATACAAATATCTTACATTGTGTACAAGTTGTCTCCATAGTGGTACAGTAGAATTTATTTATTTATTTATTTATTTATTTAAAAATTTGAGCACACATACAGAGGTACAAAAAATACAGATAAGAGCAGCATGCTAAAGCCACTTATACTATGCATAGCATTACGGGCTGGCTTAAAATTAACTTAAGATTAACTAAGCAATGATGAAATCAGTGATAAAACTTTAATGTAAACAGATTACAAAAAAGCACAAGTATATTACAAAAAACAGGTCAATGGTTTATGCATTGTTGTACATTCAGTAGAATGGATATTTTGTTGGGATGTATTTTAAAAAAAAATAAAGTTAATGGGTTTTAGGTTAACATTATGGATATAATTGGAGAAACATTTAAAATCAATTTATAAGGTTCATTTTTTCATATTTTTTTTGGTTTTGGGTGATAAGTGATCTTTGAGAGGGAACTGAAAAAACAGGAGGGGTTTCAATAACAGGTAAAATTCCAGATTTAAAAGGGGTTTTAGTGGGATTGATTTTTGATAGTGTAATACAGAAGAACCAAAAATTTGGCCTTTTATGTCATGGTTTTTTGTTAGGTTTTGGCAAGGGGGGATGTTTTTGGGGGGGGGTTAATTCAGAGTTAAGTGTTCTATGTAGTAATAGGTTTGGTAATAAGTATGGATGTTTTGTATGGTGAGTGGGTTTAGTGTATTGAATATTGGTGAAGTGTGCTGCCTATAGTGAGAATTTGTTATCATTCTAACTGCAGCCTTTTGTTGGGTAATTAGTGGTCTGAGATGGTTATTGTTGTTGAGCCCCATGCACAAATTCCATAGGGAGATAGGGGTAAATAAGAGAGTGATATAGGGCCAGGAGGGCTGACTGTGGAGCATAGTACCGTATCTTCGATAGAATGCCTACAGTCTTGGAAATTTTCTTAGAAATTTGTTGTTATGTGTATGAAATTTGAGTTATTATCAAGGGTGGATTCCTAAGAATTTTCCCTCTGTTAGCTTTGTGATAGGTGATCCGTTTATAAATTATATTAAGAGGGACATCTGTAGCTCTGTTACCAAACTGAATGAAGTAGGTTTTGTCAATGTTTAGTTGTAAGTTTGTTAGTCCTAATCCAGGTAGATATTTTCTGTAATTCGGTATTTACAGTATGTGGTTAGTGTGACTGGGCTGGGGTGGGAGAAGCCCGTATGTAGTGTCATCTGCAAATAGTGTGGGTTTGATAATTGCGAAGCATTTGGTAGGTCTTTTATGTATAGGAGAAAGAGAAGAGGGCCAAGGACACTTCCCTGTGGGGACACCAACTGTAATTGGTTGTGCAGAAGAGTTTGCCCCATTTGCAACACATTTTGGCTTCTGTTGCTGAGGTATGACTTGGGGTTTAGTTGAGGGAGTGCCCTCTTATACCATAGTGTGACAATTTTACGTGGAGCAAGTCATGGTTAAACTGTATCAAAGCTTTACGTAAGTCAATGAAGATCCCAGTGGGACTTTTTTTTTCTCTATTGCAGTATATATATGTTCTAGCATGTGTATAATAGCATCATTAGTATTTTTATTAGGCCTTGAACCCAAATTGGCAGGGGTTGAGTATGTTTTGGGAGATAAGGTAGGAGTAGATTCGTTTATAAATTAATTTTTCGAAGATTTTTGAGAGAGGGTGTAATTTTGGATATTGGCCTATAGTTATTCAACTCTGTTTGGTCTCCTCCTTTGTGGATCGGGGTGCCCCTTGCTTTTTTAAAGTACTGTAGGGAAGGTGGAGGATTCAATGGATTTGTTAAAGGAGTGTTGCAATGATTGGTGATAGCACTTGTGACACTTTTTTGTATATAAAGGGTGGTAAGGTATTTAATCTCCTGCCTTGTTTTTTTTAGTGTGTTGATAATAAGGGAGACTTCGTAGGGGTTAGTCGGAGCTAGAACAGTGTGTTCGGGTAGTTGCCGGTGAGGTAGTCATTTGGTGGGGTATCTGAGCTTGGGTTTTTATTGGCAAGGTTTTGTCCTATAGTGGAGAAGAAATCATTGAGTCTGTTTGCTGTTTCTGTTGTGGGGAGTTGGGGTTCATCTGATTTTGCTAATTTTATTTCGCTATTTCGTGATATCTTTTTTGATCCTAGAATTTCTGATAGGGTTTTCCAGGTCTTTTTTATATCACCTCGTAAGTTGGATAATCTGTTCTCATAATACAATTTTTTTGCCCTTCTTATCAGGCTGGTTAGGATTGACAAGTAACGTTTTGTTTGGTCTCTGGTTATGTGACCCATTCTGTACTGTTTTTCATATTGGTGTTTTGTATTTATGGATTTGAATAAATAAAGACCAACACTTCCATTCTCATGTGACATCATTTTAAGAAGGAATGATGCTCTGACAAGTTAGTACAGAATAAATAAACAGCAACACTCCCATTCTCATGCAACACACCATTTTTAGAGTGAATGATATTATTATTATTATTATTATTATTATTATTATTATTATTATTATTATTATTATTATAAAAAAGAAATGCTGAACCCACAAGGGTCGTGAATAGCTATAGATAGAGGGAAGGCATACAAAAGGAATATTTCTCCACAATTACGTAAATGGTGTTTGACTAGAGAAAACGTAATTCTTCCAACACACTTACAAACCTTTTGGTAAACAAATCCATATTTATGTCAGTTTTTATACTTTGGGGGTTTGTATCATGTTTATATGTATGTAGAGGTTTTTTTACATAATTTTGAAAAAAAAAGACATGTCGGATTAATGGAAATGTCTATATTTTAAAATAATATACACATTTAATGCCCCCAAAAGATTATATGGGGTCAAAGTAGAGAGACCTTTTTGATTTTAAAGTGTCCTGCGCCAGCACAGTTGTAAGTATATTTAGGTTCAGGTAAACCCTAAGTATAATTATCAAAATACATAAAAAATATGGAAAAACTTTTAAAAAACCAAATTTTGGAAAATTTCCAGACATAAATAGATGTTCCGGGAAAAAAATGTAAAAAAACCGGTGGG
>NC_069435.1:7495518-7520484 GCF_026875155.1 Cherax quadricarinatus | reverse complement strand
CCCCCCTCACCAACTCAAGGAACCTTCCTTGAGGGGTAGAGATGCCAGAAACAGAGCTCTCTGGACAGATTTTTGGTGCGATAGGGTCGAGGGACTCTCAAGCTGATCCCAGTGGTATTAAAAAACAAAGAAGGGCAGTAACCCCAGAAGAGAACTTGTACCTGAAGTCTTTATGGAAGGGGATTCCCCTTCCAAACAACAGTACATCTCTAGCCTCTCCTGTCTCATCACTCATCAATAAATCTTCAGTAAAGGTAAGTGTCATTATAGTATTGTTTATTCTGCATGTTTCATTATTTTCTGTGTAGGTAAATGTATATTTCATGTAAAAAAAATTTTTTTTAATACTTTTGGGTGTCTGGAATGGATTAATTGAATTTCCATTATTTCTTAGGGGGAAAATTAATTCGGATTAAGTCAGATTCCGTATAAGATACGCTCTCTGGAATGTATTAATTACATTAACCGGGGGTCTACTGTATATACAATTCCATGGGCATCACATACCTGACTCAAAAGAGAAGTAAAGACTATGACAAAGTAGTTTAATTTTAATAAAAGTAACATACTCTTATTGATTAAAAAAACTACAAATTCAGTATTCACTCATAACCCAGTTGAGAGGATCACCACATTCCTTTTCATTTGCTTTCTAAATTCTTACCAAGTACCACAAATCCTTGCACAATCACACCATCCATGAGGTTTTCTAAAATACTAAAAGTCCCTCCCTGTTAATAATGTGCTTATATCTACTAATAAAAATAATAATAATATTTTATTTTGACATGATACATGTTTGTACAAAGAAATATAATAGTTGGGTATACATGCCAAAAGTCCCTTTATATGCAGAGCATTTTGGGCAAACTTAAAATTAACTTATGATTAACAAGGCAATAACAGTACACAAGGTCAGTAGATGAGTTACAATGAATACAAGAGAAGGGTATTTATTAGGTTATGCTACATGTAGAGAATTATTATAATAAAAAAGAAGTGCTAAACCACAAGGGCTATACAGCGCAGGAAGGAAGCAGGGGTATCAGGTGGCAAAAAGGAGAGGGATAATTAGTAGGGTACGTGGGGCAGTGGATAGTACAGGGGTAGAGGGTAGCAAGAGATTGAGGTAGAAAGGGCTGAGGGGAGTGCAAAAGGTATCGTCACCAGAGTTTGTGGAGTACGTCAGTTGTTGTCAAGAAGTCAATGAGAGAGTCAGGATTAAAGGAGGCTCCATCAGCAAGGGAAGGTAAAGAGATAGTAGAGTGGAGACGACGTTGGAGGTAAATTCTGCGTGCTCGTTGATAGAGAGGGGAGTCTAACAGAATGTGGCTAACTGATACTGGAACCTGACACGTCTCATAGAGAGGAACAGGGTGCCTCTCCATGAGATACCCATTAGTAAGACAAGTGTGGCCAATGCGAAGATGGGAAAGAGTAGTCTCCCAACCACGACACTGATGACAAGAAGACGGCCAGTGACCTGTACTCGGTTTGATAGAATGAAGTTGTTACTGAGTAGATTAGACCAACGTTGTTGCCAACGGGTGTGAAGGTGGGTAGCTATAACAGCAAAATAGTCCGTGAATGGAACACCTCTATGTGAAACTGGAAGGTCATGTACTGCTGACTGCACAGCAGTGTCTGCTTGTTCATTGCCCTGTACGTCAACATGACCAGGGACCCAACAAAAAACAATACAGTGGACCCCCACATAACGATCACCTCCGAATGCGACCAATTATGTAAGTGTATTTATGTAAGTGCGTTTGTACGTGTACGTTTGCGGGTCTGAAATGGACTAATGTACTTCACAATATTCCTTATGGGAACAAGTTCGGTCAGTACTGACACCTGAACATACTTCTGGAGTGAAAAAATATCGTTAACCGGGGGTCCACTGTAGTATATGCTTGGTAGAGATACAACGTAACCAAAGTTGGTATGGAGAAAATAGGGGTGAGGTGTATCAAATTTTGTATGCCTGTAAGCACTAAGGGAGTCTGAAACAACCACAAATGATGACACAGGCAAAGATGCAATACGGATAAGTGCTGCAAGAATGGCTTACAATTCAGCAGTAAAAATGCTAGCCGAGGACAGTAAATGCCCTTGCACAACGCTGTCTGGAAACACTGCTGTGAATCCGACACCGTCAGAAGATTTACAGCCATCTGTGTACACTGTGATGGCATGAGAATGAGAGCGGAAGTGGTCAAGAAAAAGAGAGCAGGAAGCTACTGTAGGCAGTTGGGCTTTCGCACAAGGGAGTGAGAAAGAACAGACTTGGACAGCTGGAACTTCCCAGGGGGAAGGGAAAAGTGAGATGCTACATGAACATAGAAAGGTGGTAACTGAAGGGAAGATGAGCAAATGTAGTCGAAGAGAAAAGGGACGGAGCAAACAGGCGACAAACAAATGCCTACTAACATCGGTGACTATTTTACATATGGAAGGATTGCGGAGATCATGAGAGCGAACATAGCAGCTTAGGCAATGAGCATCGTGGCGATTGGACAAGAATGGAATATTCTCTTCTGCATAGAGGCTCTCAACAGGGGAAGAGCGAAAAGCACCAAGACAAACGTAATTCCTGGTGATGGATGGGATTAAGGCTCGATAGTAGTAGTAGTAGTAGTAGTAGGAGAAGCCGCTGAATAGATCTGATCGCCATAATCGAGTTTCAATAAAATGAGGGATGAATGTAGGTGAAGGAGAGTTCGAAGATCAGTTCCCCATGAATGATGAGCAAGGATTTTAAGAAGGTTTAGCCGGTTGTGACAAGTTGCCTTCAGAGTGGTAATGTGAGGTTTCCAGGATAACCTATGGTCAAAGAGAAGGCCTAGAAACCCGACTGTATCACGTTCAGGGATACGTGAGTCATAGAGGTACAAAGGATGATTGGAGATGACAGAGCGTCTAGTGAAAGTAATTTGGCGAGTTTTAGTACTGGAAAATTTAAACCCATGCGTGGTGGCCCAATTGGAAACACGGTTGAACACATGCTGGAGAGAAACTGTAATGAGGTGACAGTCAGCGCCTGCACAAGCTATAGCGAAGTCATCAACATAGAGTGACAACCAAATATTGGATGGAAGGCTCGAGGCCAAATCATTTATAGCAAGGAGAAGTGTTGTGCTCAGAACACATCCCCGAGGGACACCCTCAGCTTGGACAAAGTCCGGGGAGAGCACATTATTAACCCAAACACGGAAATGTCTGTCAGTTAAAAAGTTTATAAGGAAGGATGGTACATTCCTCAGAGGCCTATGGAGTGGGCTTGGGCCAAAATATTATACCTCCAAGTTGTATCATATGCCTTCTCGAGGTCAAAAAATATGGCAATAACTGAGTGGTTATTCGCAAAGGCATTACGAACATACATATCCAAGCATAGTATGGGGTCTATGGTAGAACGGCCCTTACGAAAGCCATATTGACTAGTGGTGAGACTGTTGTGTGTCTCTAAATACCACATTAAACGTCGATTTACCAGATGTCCCATCACTTTGTAAACTCCACTGGTAAGAGCAATAGGACGATAGTGGGAGGCATCATGTCCCGTAGTACCCGGTTTGCAGAATGGGAGAACAATGGCAGATTTCCACAGCTGGGGGAGAACTCCTTGTGACCAAATAAGATTTAAGAGGTGTAAGAGGACTACAAGGGCTGATTAATGTAGATGTTGTAACATCTGAATATGAATGTCGTCAGGCCCAGCTGCTGATGATTGGCAAGTGGAGTGTGTTGCCTCCAGGTCCTGAAGTGTAAAACACACATTATACCGTTCTTCAATGTGAGAAGAAAAGTCCAAGAGTGCTCTCTGGTAGACTTTGAGGAAAGAAACGAGGGGCATAGATGGAGCCCCTGAGAAATACAGACTAGGTGATTGCCAATTTCAATGGCAACATCAAGAGGGTTTGCTATATCAACACCAGCAACCTGCAAAACAGGAGCCGGGTCAGGAGAGTATTTACCACTCAGTTTCCGTACTTTTTTCCAGGCTGCACTCATAGAGGAAGCTGAGGTGATGGTGGAAACAATCTCGCCAGCAAGTGCATTTAGCATCATGGATGACACCTGCTTCTGCTTAAAATCAAGAAGTCTCTCTGTGGGTTTATTGTACCAGTGCCTGCCCCACGCAGCATGTTTCAAACGTACTGACCGAGCACAGGCAGGAGACCACCATGGCATACACTTATGAGAATGCCTGCCTTAGGTTTGGGAGATAGAATGAAAAGCTGCGGTTAAAGTCGAGAAGAGGTGTAAAAGTTCATCAATGGAGGATGAAGAAGGAACTTCACTAAAAGCAGTTAGTTGCGAGTAAAGGTCCCAATTTGCTCGATCAAATTGTCAGCGAGGGCTACGAAGTGGTGGTGAATATGAAGAAGTAAGAATGATTGGAAAGTGATCACTGTCATGTAAGTCCGGTAGAACAGACCAGGCGACGTCTAGTGCAATGGAGGAAGAGCAGACCGAGAGATCGATGCAAGAGAGTGCGAGTACGAGGATCAAAATGGGTGGGGTACCCGTATTTAAAACATGGAGGGGGTGAGAAGCAAGTCTCCAACTGAATGCCATGCGAATCACAGTGAGACCCCCCCAGAGGAAATGGTGGGCATTAAAATCACAAAGTAACAGAAGTGGTGGTGGTAAGGATGAAACAAGAAAGGCAAAATCTGGGATAGATAATGCCCGAGAAGGAGAGATAAAAAGAACATATTGTAAACCACTTATTCAAGTGGATACGGGCTGCAGTGTAATGCAGCAAGGTATGGACAAATAGCTGACAGTATGGAATATCATTGTGTAGAAGAAAGGCACTTTCATTAAAGGTCCCATCTCAGAAAGGATCCGAAGAATACAATAAATTATAGCCTGAGATGGGTTGGAAAGCAGTCGAGTGTAATTTTGGTTCTTGTAAGCAAACACCAACAGGGGAAAACCTGGAAAGCAACATCTGAAGCTCACCCTGATTACCCGAGGCCACGGATATTCCACTGTAAATAGGCCATGATTTTCAATGAGGAAAATACCAGGAATCCGCAGGAAAACATTCAAGCAGCGAAGGAATGGAGCTGTGGAGATGGAGGAGAGGGAACAGGAGGTGGATCAGTGTCCATTGAAGGTTTAGTCCCTGCAATATATTCTGAAATAGCGTCAAGTGTTTCCTGAATTCAAAGACGTTGTATGGGAGACAATATTGGAGATTGAAGAAGGAGGGTGAGTAAAGATTGGGACAGTAATGGACTCTACTAAAGTAGGGGGAACAAAAGCATGTTGGGAACTGGAGAAGTGTGGGAGGGGACAGAAGAGGCAGAAACCTGGGAGGCAGCAGAAGAGGGAGAGACTTGGGAGGGGACATGGGAGGAAGGCACAGAACGAAGAGGAGGGTGAACCTCCACACTTGTAATAGAGCCAGTGAGAGGGGAAGAACACCAGGTACAGAGACTGGAAAGATAAAATGTGGGGGCGGAAGAAGGGAAGGAGGGGGCAAAGAAGATTTGAGCAAAGGGAATTTTTTGGACTTCTGAGAAGTAGAGGGGTGATTGGTAGGTGTCGTACGAGATCTTGTTGATACCGGGGCTTGTGAGGGAAGAACTTGAAGATATCAGAACAGACTGAGGTGTTGAAGTAGGGACGTCCAAGCCCAGGACAGCAAAAGGATTAGATACAGGAGTGACTATGGGAGGGGTAACAACAGAGGAGGCTGCAGATGGGACCCCAGAAGTGGGGGGACGTTTTGAAACACAAGAATAAGAAAACAGGGTAGTATCCCTTGGAGATGAGAAACTGCCATAGCACAAGGGACACCTTCCCCTCTTTGAGACAACGGATTTTCATGCTCTTTTTAAAGTAGACCTGGCAAGGGCGAGAGTAAAAGGGTGACCCTCTGAAATTAAGGCAAGGGGGGGTTGACTGCAAGATGAAATTTAAATGGTCAGGGGGGCACCACAGACTGGCAGGGGTTTAGACGAAACTTTTGTGGTGCCCAAATTGCCAGAAATTTTTTAAACGTTGCGGTGTGGGACCCTTTTTATTATTATTATTTTATAATCAAAAAAAAGCGAAAACCCCAAAAGGGGCTATACAGGCCGCAGGGTAGGGAAGGAAGCAAGGGAATTGGATGGGCAGAAGGGAGGGGGGAGACAGCAGGTTACAAAAAAACAGGGGGGCGGGGGATAGTACGGGGTAGAGGGTAGCAAGAGATACAAGTAGAAAGGGCGAAATATCAATTTGTGAAGTAAGCAGTCGTTTGTAAAAAAGTCTTGAGAGAGTCCGGATAAAAGGTGGGTCCATAGCGAGAAGGGAAGGTAAAGAGAGAGCAGGGGGCGAAGACGGACAGAGGAAAATTTGCTGTCGTGATAAAGTGGGCCCCAAACAGTTTGGGGGCTGACTGATAATGGAGTTGGGCAATTCTCAAGGGGGCAAGACCCTCCCATGAGAATCCAGAGTAAAATATGGCCAAGCGAAGAGGGGAGAGAGTGCTCCCAACCTCGACCCGGTGATAAAAGAGGCCAAACCCATACTCGGTTTAATAGCTGAAGTT
Source organism: Cherax quadricarinatus (assembly GCF_026875155.1). Lineage (NCBI taxonomy): Eukaryota > Metazoa > Arthropoda > Malacostraca > Decapoda > Parastacidae > Cherax > Cherax quadricarinatus. Next base: position 7,513,934 of record NC_069435.1, on the reverse strand, counting down.
TTTTGCGAGAAAGTAGACCAACGTTTTGCCAAGGGGTGTGAAGGTGGGAAGTATTCAGCAAAAATAGTCCGTACAGGGAAATCCTCTATAAGAAATGGTAGGTATGTACTGCTGACGCGCAGCATGTCTCCCTGTTCATTCCCCTGTACGTCAAATACCAGGGCCCCAACAAAAAACAAAATTTTTATGCTTAAAAAGAGCGGCGTACCCAAAAGTTGGTAGGGAGGACTAAGGGGTGGGGTGTTCAATTTTTGATAGCCGTAAAGCACTGGGGAGTTAGACACCACAAATGATGACACAGGCAAGATGCAATACGGTAATGCTGAAGGATGGCATAAAATTTCAGCAGTAAAAATACTAGCTGAAATATAAATGCCCTTGTACGACGCTGCCCGGAAACACTGCGGGAATCTACGCCTCAGAAGACTTAAGGCCATCTGTGTCACAGCAAGGGCATGAGAATGAGAGTGAAAGTGGTCAAAAAAAGAGAGCGGGAAGCGACCGTAGACATTTGGGGGCTTTGGGGCAAGGGAGGGAAAAAAACAACTCAACAGCTGGGAATTCCCAGGGGGGTAGGAAAAGTGAGATGCTACATGTAATAAAAAGGTGGTAGTTGAAGAGAAACAAGAGCGAATAAAGGCGAAAAAGGGGGGGGAGGGAGTAAGCAGGGGGGCGAACAAATAAAAATGTCTCTAAATTCAGTGCCAATTCAAAAGGGAAGGATGCGGAATCATAGAGCGAAATAGTGCGCAGGAAGGGGCCATAGGCGATCGTTAAGGATGGAACGTTCGCTTCTGCATAGAGGTTTTTCGACGGGGGAAAAGAGGGAAAAGCCCCAAGGCATAAACAAACCTTGGTGATGAAGGGGGGTTTAAGGCTAGAGAGAGTACAGAATCCCGCTAATAGATCGGGTCACCAAAATAAAGTTTCGATAAAATAAGGGGGGGAAAAGTGGTAAAGGGGGGTTCGACGATCAGCCCCCCACAAAGAGAGCAAGGGTTTTAAAAAGGTTCACCCGGGCTGTGACAAGTTCCCCTCAAGGGGAATGTGAGGTTTCCAGGAAACCTACGTTTAAAAGAGGGGGCCCAAAAACTGACTGTATCACTTTCAGGAAGTGAGCCTAGAGGTACAAAGGATATCGAATACAGAGGTCTAGTGAAAGGATTTGTGGGTTTTAGTGTGGAAAATTTTTTAAACCCCATTTTGGGGTGGCCCAATTGGAAACAGGGTCCTGCATGCTGGAGAAAATCTGTAAGGAGGTGACAGTCAGGGCCTGCACAGGCAATAGCGAAGTCCAACATAAGTGATCCCAAATATTTGAGGGAAAGACTAGGCCAAATCATTAATAGCAAGGAAAAAAGTGTTTGCTCAAAAACCATCCCTGGGGCACCTTCAGCGGGACAAAGCCCGGGAAAGGACATTATTAAACCCAAAGGGAAATGCCTGCTTTAAAAAAAGTTCTTAAGAAGGAGGGTAATTCCCTCGAACCCAAGGAGTGGGTTTGGGGCTAAAATTAAACCTCCAATTTGTGTCTTTCCTTCTAAAGGTCAAAAAATAGGGCAAAACTGAGGGGGTTATTCGAAAAGGGCTTTTAAACAACATACTATCCAAGGCAGTAAGGGGTCTTGGTAAACGCCCCCTTACGAAAGCCCAATTTTTGCGAGTGGAAGACTTTTTGTGTGTCTCTAAATACCACACTAAAAAGTCTTTTTTATAGAGCCCAAATATTTTGCAAACCACTGGAAAGAGCAAGGGGACGATAGTGGGGGGTTTCATGTCCCTTTTAGTGCCCGTTTGCGGAAAGGGAGAACAATGGGGTTTTCCCACAGCTGTGGAAGAACCCCTTTGACCAAAAATTGAAAAGGGCTAATGGGAGGAAAGGGTGACTGATAAAGTTGTACTACGAATATAATGTCGTCCCCCAGCTCCGATGATCGAAAAGCTGGGAAGTTTTGCCTCCAGTTCTTGAAGTGTAAAAGGCACTTATACTGTTTTCTCTGAGAGAAGAAAAGTCCAAAGGGGCTAAATTTCTGCAGACTTTGAGGAAAAAAATGAGGGGCATAGATGGATCCCTGAGAAATACGGACCAGATGATTGCCCAATTTCATTGGCAACATCTAGGGGTTTGCTATATAACACCCCGGGAACCCGCAGAACAGGAGCCGGGGGCAGGGGAAAAATTTACCCCTCAGTTTCGTATTTTTTCCCGACTGCACTCATAGAAAGCAGAGGTGAGGTGGGGACATAATCTCGCAGCAAGTGCGTTTTTCGTCACGGATGAACGGGGACGATCCCGCTTTTGTTTTAAAAAACAAGGGGTTTGCTCTGTGGGCTATTTTACCGGGGACCCGCCCCATGCAGCGCGTTTTTCAAACGTACTGCACGGCCAAGGAGACCCCAAGGGGACGCATTTCTGAGAATGCCTGCCCCAAGTTTGGGGTATAGAAAAGAGAAGCTCGGTGAAAAACGGGGGGAGGAAGAGGTGTAAAAGCCATCGATGGAGGGCGAAGAAGGAACCTTTTAAAAAAAAGTCAGGGGTGGTATAGGGTTTCCAATTTCCCGATTAAAAGCCAGCTGGGGTGGAAGGGTGGGGCGAATATGAAGGGGAAAAAGAATGATTGGGAAATGATCATGTCATTAAGTCCCCGGGGGAACAGACCAAGAAAATCTAATGCGGCGGAGGAAACAAAAATGAAGGGTTATGCAAGAGAGAGTATGAGTCCGAGGGCAAAATGGGGGTGAGTACCCCGATTAAAACAGGAGGGGGTGGGGGGGCAAAAAAGCCTCTAATGAATTCCCGGGAAACACAGTAGACCCTCCCAGAGGGAAAAGGTGGGATTAAAAATCACCAGAAAAGAACGGGGCGGTAATGACGAAACAAGGAAAGGCAAAATCCGGAATAGATAAAGCCCAAAGGGAGAATATAAAAACAGGGCGTTCCACCTATGTAAATGGATACGGGCTGCTGTTAATGCAGCGAAGATGAATAAATAGTGAGGACGGAATATCATGCGGAGAAGAAGGGGACTTTCATTTAAAAGGGGCCCCTAGGGGAAAAGGGTCTGAAGAAAACAATAAATTTTAGCCTGAGATGTAAAAAATAACAGCCAGTGTAATTTTGGTTCCTGTAAGCAAACACCACAGGGGCAAAAAAAAGGAGAGTAACATCTGAAGCTCACCCCATTCCCCTACCCGCTATATTCCATGTAAAAGGCCCTGATTGGCAAAGATAAAAATACTTGAAATCCCAGGTAAGGGTTCCTACGGGCAGAAGGTTAGAAAAGTCCACATGGGGGCAGTGGAAATTTCAAGCAGCGAAGGACGGTGCGTGTGAAGAAGGATTGCGCAGAGGAGAAAGGGGAAGAGAAAGAGCGGAAGGTGGGCATGGGCCATTGAGGGGTTTTGGGCTTGAATATATTCAAAATTGCTTCAAGTGTTTCGGAATTTAAAAATGTCGTATGGGGGAAATATTGGGGAAAGGAAAGGGGGGGGGATAAAGATTTAACTGTATTGGGCTGTACCAAGGAAAGGGGGGGGGAAAGGGTGGAGGGAACTGGGGAAACGTGGAGGGGGCGAAAGACGGGAAACCGGGAGGGGGGCAGAAAGGGAAAAAAAAATGGGAGGGAAAAGGGGAGGAAGGCATTACGAGGAGGAGGGGGAACCTCTGCATTTTACTGAGCCGTGAAGGGGGAAAAAAACTAGGGACAGAGAAGGGAGGGAAAAAAAGAGGGGGTTGGGGGAGGGTAGGGGGTGTTACCCGGCTTTTTTTTTATTTTGAAGTAGAGGGACGATTGGGAAGAGGTGGGCGTACGGGGTCTCGCGTATGAGGCTTGTAAGAGAGAACCGAAGAAACGAGGAAATTTGACTGAGGCGTTGAAGTAGGGAGCTGAGCCCAGGACGCAAAAGGATTGATACAGGGGTGAAATTATGGAGAGGTAACCCAGAGGTGGGGGAGAAAATGGGATACCCGAAGGGGGGGGCTTTTGAAAACGGGGAATAAGAAACACGTGGGAGTCTCCCTTGGAGGCGGAGTATGAGAAACTGCCATGGCATAAGGGAGACCTTCTGTCTCTTTGAGGTAACGGATTTCCCGCTCGTTTAAATAGACCTGACAACGGCGAGAGTACGAAGGGTGAGCCTCATGACAGTTAAGGCAAGAGGGAGATCGATTGCAAGACGTATTAGAATGGTCATCGGCACCACAGACTGGGCATTCGGCGATAGATCTGCAATATTTCGCTGGATGGCCAAATCGCCAGCAATTTCTACACTGTTGTGGTGTAGGGATCACCTTTCTAACTTGTAACCGATGTCCTGCTAAATAAACTGAGGACGGGAGTTTATGGCTTTCGAAAGTTAATCCAGCCATACTGCAAGGATATCATCTCCACCCGTGGGCAGGAAGGACATAAGTGTCTACCTTGAGGATTGTGAGATCTTGGAGTTCCAGCTGTTCAAGAATGTCATTGCCACATGCCTGAAAATTGTTGGACTATGGTATTGGGCAGAATGACAGTACCACCACAAGAATTGAGGGAATGATGTTTTTCGATAGTGACAGGAATAGTGTCGATATGTGAAAGAAGAGAAAGATCATGAGCTTGGGTAGCATTCTGAATAGTGATGATGCACGTACCGCTCTTCAGAGCATGGAAGGAAATATCTCTACCAACATGGCGGAGGAGCGCCTTGCCAATACAGTGGACCCCCGCATAACGATCAGCTCCCAACTCGACCAGTTATGTAAGTGTATTTTTGTAAGTGCTTTTGTAGGTGTATTTTTGGGGGTCTGAAATGGACTAATCTAATTCACAATATCTCTTATAGGGACAAATTCGGTCTATAACGGCACCCAAACAAACTTCTGGATTGAAATAATATCGTTATGCGGGGGTCCACTGTACTATGGTCGGAAAGAGAGGCAACAGAGGAAGTCGGTCGTAAAGAATTTAGTCCATTGTGCATTCCGAAACTGAGCATGGAAAGGGAGTGCTTGATGTGTTGATCTTTTCTGAGAATGTTGATCTTTTCTGAGAAGAACGTGGTGGTGGTGAAGTATCATCAGGAACGGAGTTGGTCTGACATGAAATGGGCTGATGATTCGAAAATTGCCGCACCGTAGAGGGAGAAGCCGGAAGCATAGTCAAAGGAGAGCGAAGGTCAGACAAATCGAAGGAGTCAGTCAAAACCCCAGTACTTGAAGCGGGTGAGGAAACAGCACAGCAAGAGGTACAGGCTCATCAGGAGTGTTCAAAGAGTGGTCAAAAAATGAGGCAGGGTCAGAATGGGGTGCGGTATCAAGAAGGGGCCCGGGGGGTAGTAGGTTCATGGACTGGGTTCTCCATGGTTAGGTTACTTCTTTTTGTTTTTAAGAAAAAAAAATAAAATAAAAAAAAAAAAAAAAAAAAAGGGGGGGAGCAGGGAGGAATAGTTCCCAGGAGGAATGAAAGGGCTGGAAATCTCCCTCCGTGCCCAAGAGGACCTCAGCACTGCAAGTAGCTCAGATGCAGCATGGAACCCATGCCATATCCTACCCTTCATGCCAGTAAACCAGCAATCCGGGATAGCAACCTCACATCTGCCGAGCTACCTCAGTGGACAAAAGAGGGTGGCTGGATATCCACCACAAAGCACACCTCCTTCGGCCACCACCCCTGGAATCCAGAAGGTGGCTTCCAGAGATACACCCATCACCTGAAAGACACCCTCCGGAATACTGGAAAGGGATCGGGACATCCCCAGGCAATCCAGATTCCACGGCAAACTACGCCACCGCCAAGAACCTCAATGGAATGGGATGGACCCTGGTACCTTTTCCCCTACCCAGGAACTAGCACGCCTGTGGAAAAAATCCCAAAGGCCAAAAAGAGGAAGGGCAAAAGGGAAGGGTGGGGAGGAGGAGGAGGAGGAGGAAAGAAAAAAGGGGTGGATGGGATAGGGAAGGGGGGATTGGGGGGTAATTAGGTTCAGTCTGAGGAAGGAGACCGACAGGTCTAATTCCTCAGACCAAGAGCCTCTTCACCACACCAAGGAGCCCCCCTTGAAGAGGTACATGTAGAGAAGATACATAATTTTGATTCTTAACCTTAGATCTCATCCATTCTCTGTTTACTGCAGGAAAATTGACCACCTGGTTAACACTAAGGTCTGGCATCACTCTGATGTCACACTTATTAGAGTTGGATTAGTCACAGCCAGCTTTTTCCCAGCCACCTGGTTGCTACTGTTTTTTACAAAAATTTGCGTAACATAAGCAACAAAAATCTCCATCCAGGGTACAAGAAATAATACACTAACAAATAAACACTCAATTCTTTTTCACTTCAAGATAAATAGCTAAAAGGTTCATGATAATTTGACAAATGGGAGATAATGTAAATTATCCTTTAATAAGGAAAACATATTTCTTGGTTAAGACATCACACACAAATCAGAACACAATAACAGAATTATATAAAAAGGTACAAAAATAAACACAGGCAAGGGAATGAAAAAATATACTATCATGACTGTAACAAGACAAACATATCTTGGTACATTCTTAATTACTTGTTTACAGTTAGCACTATTTCCAATAATCTATAACTGCTGACTATATTATTATAATAATACTAGTCACAAGAGACACACACAGCAACCTTTCATAGAATGACAAACAAGGTGGTTATGGGTGATTCCCCAAAACATTTATTCACAATGCTATTTCTCAAGAAAACATCTTGCCATCAAAAACGGGATTCCCTAACTACTACAAATTCTAACAAAAGTATTGACTTGCCCTATAGATTATAATCAAAACCAAGCACTAAACCTACTAGGGTCATGCAGAACCACTCAATAGTGAAGGACATAAGGCAGTCAATTTCTTTTTACTGGCCCCTCATCTCAGTCTCTGTCCTCCAGAATTTTAAGCCTCCCAGAATATTAATAAATATTCTCTTCTATAATTTTTTTAAATGCCTTAAAACAATTCACTATCAGTTATTAATGTTATTATTACAATAAGTTAAAACACTAGATCAATAACTAAAAACAAAATAATGATTATAATAAAAAAGAAGAGTTAAATCTACAAGGGTCATACAGCACCAATGAGCAGGGAAAGATGCAGGAGTAATGGGTAGCAAGAGGGAAAGGGATGATTATTAGGTCATGGAGTGCAGCGGGACAGTGGATAGTGCAGGGGAAGAGGGTAGCAAGAGATCGAGGTAACAAGGGCTGTGAGGAGTACTAGAAGCATCACCATCAGAGTTTGTGCAGTAGATCAGTTGTCAAAAAGTCAATGAGACAGTCAGGGCTAAAGGAGGATCCATCAGCAAGAAGGGAAGGTAAAGTAAGGGCAATAGAGTGGTGACAACATTGGACATAAATTCTGCGTGCTCATTGAATAAGTGGGCAGTCCAACAGAATGTGGCAGAAACTGGAACCTGACAATTCTCAGAGTGGAACTGGGTGCCTCTCCATGAGATACCCGTCAGACGAGTGTATCCGATGCGAAGACGGGAGAGAGTAGTCTCCTAACCTCAACACTGATAAGAAGGGATATGTGAGCCATAGAGGTACAATGGATGATCAGAGATGACAGAATGTCTAGTGAAAGTAATTTGGCGAGTTTTAGTCCTGGAAAATTTAAACCCATGCATGGTGGCCCAGTTGGAGACACAGCTGACCGCATGCCAGAGAGAAACTGCAATGAGGTACATAATAGTAGCACAAATTGATTCACTGGTATTATATCACTGAAAGCTGTAGTTGAAATCAGGCGGTCTCTCGACCAATATAGTTTGACACAGTGTTTATACACATGTGGCATAAGCATTATTGAGGCAAAGAAAATATACATCTCAGCCACAGTTGTCTCCTTCCACAGGTGTAGGCGTGATCTTTGTGAAAGAACTGTGTTTGCCATTGTGTAATCGAAGTATGGGTTGCTTCCCCTGACAATAATTTCCATCAGAGGTTCATCAAAGAATAACTTGAAACATTCCAGTTCAGTGGCATTGTTCTCAAGTGTACAAGTTGACCATATTCCACTCTGACCCTCATCAAAGTGATGGGGATTGGGAGCAAAATTGGCACCTTGCTGCCAATCCCAGATGCGATCTGCTGGTGGGTACTGGATATTGACAGGTGGTTGTGGAGGTTGTGGTTGTGGGGTTTGTGGTTGAGGGTGGTATGGTGGGTGGGTGGGTGAGATTGGGCTTTGTTGTAGCCAAGCCGAGTCAGCGGCATGGGTACCAGCATGGGGCGCTGCTGGTGCCTCATGGCACATGGCACCAAAACCATCTGATGATGCATGTACATTATCCATCCCAATTGTAACAACATAATCATCATTTTCATTATCTGTTCCTGTTATATGGCCATGGGATGTACTCCAAGATGTAATTCTTCCCCTTGGAATATCATATGGCACACTAACAGAGTGCATGTAGCATCATATATACTGGTGCTTCAATGGGGAATATTCCACTTCACTCTCGCTACTGGAACTGTTTTCAAGAGACTGGATATCATATTCACTATCACTATCATCACCACTGCTCACATCGTTCTGGTACAACTAATGCGAAGACGGCCAAGCACCAGAGGTGGAAGGTTGAGGGTCGTCTGGGTTTTCAGAACTTATCGGTATTATGGTCATTACTTTCAATCACAAACTCCTCAAAACCATGAAATTAATCTTCACTGACACATCCATCTGTGTTAGAACTATTACTTAGGAACAGAAGAATCACAATTCGCCAGGGAGAGAGGAGTGCCTTACCATGAGACATGGTGAACAAGGTGTACTGAAATGGTCTTCCCACAATGCAATCTGGGTGCCTCGATTTTTTTCCTACTGCGCACACTCACCATGCACATCCATTCTCTCACATGTAGGCCTACGTTTTCTCTTGCTCTATTTGAAGGTGCTAGGATTTTGGCATATAAGTACAGGACCGACCCTCAAAGGGTTAAGGATCAGGGGTCTCAACACTGAAAGGGTTAAAAACGAGCTATCTGACCAGCCAGGGTGTGGTTCATATGTTGGATTACATGCAACTAACACTTGGTTGATCAGGCTCTGAACCACTGTGAGGCCTGGTCATGGACCAGGACATGGGGGCATTGACCCCTGGAACACCCTCCAGGTAGACCAGAGATCACCTCCACTGAGGATCACTTCCACCAATGAGGATCATTTTCACAGCTGAGGAATACTTCCTCCACCACTGAGGATCGCATCCCCAATGAGGATCACCTCCACTGCTGGGGATCACTTCCACTGCCGAGGATTGCATCCCCAATGAGGATCACCTCCACTGCTGGGGATCACTTCCACTGCCGAGGATCGCATCCCCAATGAGGATCACCTCCACTGCTGAGGATGACTTCCACCACTGAGGGTCATATCCCCAATGAGGATCACCTCCACTGCTGAGGATCACTTCCACCACTGAAGATCATCTCCAATATTGAGGGTCATGTCAATATTTGAAATATTCATATATTTACTGAAAAAATATCGTTAACCAGGGGTCCACTGTACAGTGGACCCCCGGTTAACGATATTTTTTCACTCCAGAAGTATGTTCAGGTGCCAGTACTGACCGAATTTGTTCCCATAAGAAATATTGTGAAGTAGATTAGTCCATTTCAGACCCCCAAACATACACGTACAAACGCACTTACATAAATACACTTACATAATTGGTTGCATTCAGAGGTAATCGTTATGCAGGGGTCCACTGTATTTGAAAAAAATAATACACAAGTGACTTTACTCCTACCTTACATACAACAACATACTTAACCCACGCCAGTTTGGATTAAGACAAAAAAAAAAAAAGCATGAATGATGCTATTATACAAATGCTTGACCTAATATACACAGCTCTTGATAAAAATGAATATCTCCTGGGGTTCTTCATCGACCAAAGAAAAGCGTTTAACACAGTTGACCACAATCTCTTGCACCTCAGATTGAATCATCACGGCATAAGAGGGCATTCTCTTGACTACCTAAAATCCTATCTTAACGACAGACACCAGTATGTACATGCAAATGGAGTCAACTCTCCTATCTAACCTGTAGCTGTAGGAGTACCCCAAGGTAGTGTCCTAGGCCCACTCCTCTTTCTCATCTACATCAATGATCTCTCCAGTGCATCCCAAGTACTTACATTAGTTCTATTCGCAATGACACTACATATGTCTACTCCCATTCAGACCCAGCTGTGCTTGAAAACACTGTAAACAATGAACTGCTAAAGATATATGCTTGGATGATGACCAACAAACTCACTCTCAACATATACAAAACATACTTCATGCTGTTTGGCAACAGAGCCTCAAATATTCAACTCAACATACTGTTAAATGGTTCCCCTATATCAAGACACACGGAGGGCAAATTTCTAGGTCTTCTACTTGACTGTAATCTTAAATTTCAGTCCCATACCCCATCACATAGCCAAGAAAATTTCCAAATCAGTAGGAATCCTTTCCATGATACGCCACTATGCACCACAAATGACTCTCCTTACCCTGTACCACTCTCTAATATATCCTTACCTCACCTATGGTATCTGTGCCTGGAGATCAACCACTGCCAACCACCTTAGACCCTTAATAATCCAACAAAAAGCTGATAACCAGCTCCTGTGCTAGACAGCACACCCCATCACTTTTCAAAAGACTCAACTTGCTAAATATACAAGACATACACTCTTATTATTGTGCCTACTACATGTACAGGACTTTAAACTCCACTGTAAACCCCCCCCCCCCAAACTACTCCTCTACAGTTACAACAGAATGCACAGTTAATACAAGGCATAAGGCACTTTTCAACATCCCTTGAGTAAGACTCTCACTATGCAAGAACGCTATGCACATAAAGGCCCGAAGATCTGGAACTCGCTACTGGAAGGATCCCCAGACAGCTTATAAATTCATGAGACTGCTAAAAAATCATCTTATCTCACAATATTAACCAAATCAACCAAACATCTACTGACTAGTTTTATCATGTGACCACCTGGCTTTTAATTCTGCCATTCCATAAAATATTACCACCTGCACCATTCCTTGTAAAATATATTTTGTACTAAGTATACATAAGATTTATTAACCTGTAAACGGTCCAAACGTATACGTTTTTACCACTAGTGCCCCAAACATATATATACATTTTATTTGCCATTCAACATTGCCACGATAAACCCGAGTCGCCTAGACATGAGAGAATGGGTGTGCTCACTCACTGTGTGCCATACTAAAATAATTGGGGATGCCTGTGTACCATATGCTCTTTTTTCCTATTAAAAAAAAAAAAAAATTTTTTTCTCAAAAAATTTGGGGCACTACCCGAGAGAACGTATATATATATATATGTTCGGACCGTTTACGGGTTAAGTCCAAATAAGATTGTAAAACAGCTAGCCACTATTCTATGTTTAATTTTAAGTATAATTACTATGTACTGTTATCTTAACCCCTAAAGGGTCCAAACGTATATATACATTCATTGTGTAGCGCCCCAAACGTATATGTGTATACGTTTTCTTTGTCATTCATTCAACATTGCCAAGATAAGCCTGAGTCACCTAGACATGAGAGAATGGGTGTGCGCACTCACTGTGCACCATATTAAAATAAATGGGGATGCCTTGGTACCATATGCTCTTTTTTCCTATTAAAAAAAAACTATTTTTTTTTCTCAAAAAATTTGGGGCGCTAAGAGAGTGAACGTATATATATGTTTGGACCGTTTAATGGTTAACTAGTTTTAATTAGTTACTATGTATTAGGATTAGTTTGCCCGAAATGCCTCGGCATGATAGTGGCTATCTTTGTACCTAGCAAATCAAAATTGTAATTACACACTGTTGGTAGGCAGCAACCACCCAGGGAAGTACTACCGTCCGTCTTTCTCTCTCCTGTCTCGTGTTTCTGTTCCTTCTTTATTTTATTTCACCACTTCCCCTTTCACGCACCTCGGTGCGCTTGCTCTCCCTCTGTGGGTTTCTAGCTCTCTTGCAGTGCTCCCCTTCCTTTGTATTTGACTGGCTCGTCTTCCTTATTTCCCACTTCTACCACTACCACTACTACTACCTCTTCTTCTTCTACTACATCTACTGATGAAATTAGACACATGTGCGGCGTCTGGTTGTCTTTGCTGTGGACGTTTCGCCATCCAGTGGCTGGCTGGATGGCGAAACGTCTACGGTGGGGATGCCCGGGTGTTGTGCATGTGTCATTTCATCCTGTCGGTATTATATACAATTCTTGTACTACTACTACTACTACTACTACTACCACTACTACTACCTCCACCTCTTCCTGCCTATATATAGCCGTCCTGCTCCACCTCTGTTAGTGTGACTTTGTCAATGGTCCAAGTCAGACCGAAACGTCGTCGTAAGCTTCTGTCTTTTATGTGCGGGTTATTTGTGTATTGTGTATGTGTCCTGCCAGATGACTGTGAAACAGAAACCTGTAACTGTTTTGCATGATGGTAGGATTGCTGGTTTCTTTTTCTGTCTCATAAACACGCTAGATAACAGGGATATCTTGCTACTCCTACTTACACTTTGGTCACACTTCACAGACATGCACATGCATATATATATATACATACATCTAGGTTTTTCTCCTTTTTCTAAATAGCTCTTGTTCTTCTTTATTTTTTCTATTGTCCATGGGGAAGTGGAAAAGAATCTTTCCCGTAAGCCATGCGTGTTGTATGAGGCGACTAAAATCCCCGGGGGGCGATGGCTAGTAACCCCTTCTCCTGTAGACATTTACTAAAAAAAGAGAAGAAAAACTTTATAAAACTGGGATGCTTGAATGTGCGTGGATGTAGTGCGGATAACAAGAAACAGATGATTGCTGATGTTATGAATGAAAAGAAGTTGGATGTCCTGGCCCTAAGCGAAACAAAGCTTAAGGGGGTAGGGGAGTTTCGGGGGGGGGAAATAAATGGGATTAAATCTGGAGTATCTGAGGGGTTTTAGAGCTAAGGAGGGTAGCATTAATGTTGGGAAGGATCAGTTATGGAAGGAGAAAAGAGAATATAAATGTGTATTTTATTATAATCAAAAAGAAGCGCTAAGCCACAAGGGCTATACAGCGCTGCAGGGTAGGGAAGGAGGCAAGGGAATTGGATGGCAGAAGGGAGGGGGGATGATCAGCGGTTACAGAAAACAGCGGGCAGGGGATAGTACGGGGGTAGAAGGTAGCAAGAGATTGAGTAGAAAGGGCTGAAGGTATCAGAATTTGTGAAGTCAGTCAGTCGTTGTCAAAAAGTCAATTTAGAGAGTCCGGATGAAAGGTGGGTCCATCAGCGAGAAGGGAAGGTAAAGAGAGGCAGCGGAAACGAAGACGATGACAGAGGTAAATTCTGCGTGCTCGTTGATAAAGTGGGCAGTCCAACAGAATGTGGGTGACTGATAATGGAGCTTGGCAATTCTCACAGAGAGGAGCAAGACGCCTCTCCATGAGATATCCATGAGTAAGACGGAGTAAAGGCCAATGCGAAGACGGGAGAGAGTAGTCTCCCAACCTCGACATTGGTGATAAGAAGACGGCCAGTGACCTATACTCGGTTTAATAGACTGAAGTTTGTTGCCAAGCATAGTAGACCAACGTTGTTTGCCAACGGGTGTGAAGGTGGGAAGATATGCAGCAAAATAGTCCGTAAATGGAATACCTCTATAAGAAAACTGGTAGGTCATGTACTGCTGACCGCGCTGCAGTGTCTGCCTGTTCATTGGCCCTGTACCCTCAACATGACCAGGGACCCAACAAAAAACAATATCTTTATGCTTGGTAAAGATGCGGCGTAGCCAAAGTTGGATACGGAGGACTAAGGGGTGAGGTGTATCAAATTTTTGTAAAAGCCTGTAAAGCACTAAGGGAGTCTGAGACAACCACAAAAGATGACAAGGCATAGATGCAATACGGATAAGTGCTGTAAGGATGGCATATAATTTTAGCAAATAAAATACTAGCCGAAGATAGTAAATGGGCCCCTTTTACGACGCTGTCCGAAACACTGCTGCGAATCCTACGCCCTCAGAAGACTTAGAGCCATCTGTGTACACAGCAATGGCATGAGAATGAGAGTGAAAGTGGTCAAGAAAAAGAGGCGGGAAGCGACCGTAGACAGTTGGGCTTTCGAGCAAGGGAGGGAGAAAGAACAGACTCGAACAGCTGGAACTTCCCAGGGGGTAGGGAAAAGTGAGATGCTACATGTACATAAAAAGGGGGTAGTTAAAGAAAAGACAAGAGCGAAAAAGGCGAAGAGAGAAGGGCGGAGTAAACGGGGGCGTCGAAAAATAAAATGTCTACTAATATCATGACCATTCTATAAAGGGAAGGATTGCGGAGATCTGAAGCGAAATAGTAGCGCAGGCAATGGGCACACGGAGATCGGAAAGGGATGGAACGTTCGCTTTGCATAGAGGCTTCGACAGGGGAAAGGGGAAAAGCCCCCAGGTAATCCTTGGTATGAAGGGGGTTAAGGTAGAGAGAGTGCAGGGATCCCGCTGAATAGCTGGTCACCTTTTTTTAATTTTCGATAAATAAGGGTGGAATGTGGGCAAAGGGGGGTTCGACGATCAGCTCCCCCGAAAGATAGCAAGGGTTTTAAGAAGGGTTCACCCGGCTGTGCAAGTTCCCTTTTCAGAGAGGAAAATGTGGGGTTTTTCCCCCCAGGTAACCTAGATAAAAGAGAAGGCCCAGAAACTTGCTGTTCACTTCAGGGATACGGGAGCCATAGAGGTCAAAGGTGATCGGAGATGACAGAGCGTCTAGTGAAAGTGATTTGGGGGGTTTTTTGTGCTGGAAAATTAAAAACCCCAGTGTGGGGGCCAAAATTGGAAACCGGTCGACTGCATTTTGGAGAGAAACGTAAGGAGGTGACAGCAGCGCCTGCACAGGAAATAGCAAAGTCTCAATAAGTGAGCCCAAATATTTATGGAAGCAGAGGCCAAATCTTTAAATAGCAAGGAAAAAAGTGTTGTGCTCAGAACACACCCCTGGGGGACCCCTTTGTTTGGGGTAAAGCCCGGGGGGAGAGCACATTATTAACCCGAAAGGGGAAATGCCTGTCATTTAAAAAAGTTCTTAAGGAAGGTGGTAGATTCCCTCGAAGGCCTAAGGAGTGGGTTGGGGCTAAAATTTTATACCTCCAAGTTGTGTATTGCCTTTCAAAGGGCAAAAAATATGGGTATGGTGGTTATTCGCAAAGGCATTCGAACATCGTTATCCAAAACGCGTAAGGGGTCATGGGAGAACCGTCCCTTCGAAAGCCATATTGACGAGTGGGAAAACGTTTGTGTCTCTAAATACCACATAAACGTTATTTATACGTTCCATTACTTTGCAAACTGCACTGGGGAAGAAGGGGAATGGGACGATAGGGGAGGTTTATTCCCCTAGTGCCCGGTTTGCGGAAAGGGAGAACAATGGGGATTTCCACAGCTGTGGGAAAAATCCTTGTGACCAAATAAGATTTTAAGGCATAATAGGACTGCAAGGGCTGTGATGAAATGTTGGCATACGAATAGAATGTCTCGGGGCCCAGCTGCCCATGATCGAAAATTGAGAGTGTTGCCTCCGTTCTTGAAGGTAAAAAAGGCCCTTTATGTTCTTCCTGAGAGAAGAAAAGTCCAAGGGTGAACTCTCTGGGAGACTTTGAGGAAAAAAATGAGGGGCATAGATGGAGCCCTGAGAAATACGGACCCGGGATTTCCAATTTTTTGGAAATCTTGGGTTTGCTATATTAAAAACCGGCAACCCGCAGAACGGAGCCGGGGAGGAGAATATTTACCCCTCAGTTTTTGTACTTTTTTCCCGACTGCACTCATAGAGGAAGCAGAGGTGGGGGGAGACATAATCTCGCCCGCAAGTGGTTTAGCGAAAGGTACACGGCGAGCGATCGCCGCTTCTGTTTAAAAAAAAGGAGTCGCCTGTGGTTCATTTACCCGGGACCTGCCCAGCAGCGCTTTCAAAGTACTGCACAGCCCAAACAGGGAACCCCCAAGGCACGCTTTTTTGAGAATGCCTGCCCGAATTTGGGGTATAGAAGAGAAGCTGCGGTGAAAAAAAGGGGGCGAGAAGAGGTGTAAAAAACTATCAATGGGGACGAAAAAGGAAACCCCTTTAAAAAAAGTCAGGTGTGAGTAAAGTTCCAATTTGCCCGATTAAATTTCCGCGGGGGGCGAAGAGTGGGAATTGAAGGGGGGAAATAAGGAATGTTTGGGAATGTCACTGTCTGTAAGTCCGGGAGAACGACAAGTGTTGAAAGTGTAAATTCAAGAATTATGTATTTAAATAAAGGTTGGATGCGAAAAGGGGTCAAATAAGTGTGATGCACCGGAAAGAGAGGAATGTAGAGGAGAAGAGAGATTTTGGGGGATGTTAAGTGAATGTTAGGAGCCCCTTTAACCAAGTGAGAGAGTAATGTGGTAGGGGACCCAATGCTAAATGGGGAAACTTTTAGAGGGGTGTGGGAGGGGGTTTGGGGGGCCAGGTGTAAATGTAAGGGGGACCCTTTGATTGAACTTTGTATAGAAAGGAGTTTAGTTATAGGTAATCATATTTTTGAAAAAGAGGATAAAAAAGTATACAAGATATGATTAGGGTAAAAAAGAAGTTTTTGTTGGATTATGTATTGGTAGAAAAAAAGTTGATAGCTTCAGGGTGTACAGTTTATGAGGGGCCCAAAATATATCAGATCATTTTTTTTGTTGTAGCTACACTGAGAGTAAAAAAATAGTGGGTACAAGGGAATAGAGCACAGGGGAAAAGAGGTGAAGGTTTATAAACTAAAAGAGGAGCAGTTAGGGTAAAATATAAACAGCTATTGGAGGGTAGATGGGGTAATGAGAACCAGGCCCAATGGGGTCGAAGAGGTATGGGATAGGTTTAAAAATGTAGTGTTAGAGTGTTCAGCAGAAGTTTGTGGTTACAGGAGAGTGGGTGCGGGAGGGAAGAGAAGCGATTGGCGGAATGATGATGTAAAGAGAGTAGTAAGGGAGAAAAAGTTAGCATATGAAAAAGTTTTTACAAAGTAGAAGTGATGCAAGGAGGGAAGAGTATATGGAGAAAAAGAGAGAGGTTAAGAGAGTGGTGAGCAATGTAAAAAGAGAGCAAATGAGGAGTGGGTGAGATGTTATCAACAAATTTTGTGAAAATAAGAAAAAGGGTTTTGGAGTGAGATTAACAAGTTAAGGAGCCTAGAGAACAAATGGATTTGTCAGTTAAAAATAGGAGAGGAAAGTTATTAAATAGAGAGGAGGTATTGGGAAGATAGAGGGAATATTTTGAGGAATTATTAAATGTTGATGAAGATAGGGAAGCTGTGATTTCATGAAATGGGCAAGGAGGAATAACATCTTGTAGGAGTGAGGAAGAGCCTTTTGTGAGTGTGGGGGAAGTTTCGTGGGGGCAGTAAGAAAAAATGAAAGGGGGTGAGACGCCGGGAAATTGATGGGATAAAGATAGAAATGTTAAAAGCAGGTGGGGATATAGTTTTGGAGTGGTTGGTGCAATTATTTAATAATGTATGGAAGAGGGTAAGGTACCTAGGGATTGGCAGAGCATGCATAGTTCCTTTGTTATAAAGGCAAAGGGGACAAAAGAGAGTGCAAAAATTATAGGGGGATAAGTCTGTTGAGTATACCTGGGAAAGTGTATGGCAGAGTTTTATTGAAAGAATTAAGAGTAAGACGGAGAATAGGATAGCAGATGAACAAGGAGGCTTTAGGAAAGGTAGGGGGTGTGTGGACCCGGTGTTTACAGTGAAACATATAAGTGAACAGTATTTAGATAAGGCTAAAGAGGTTTTTGTGGCATTTATGGATTTGGAAAAGGCGTTTTGACAGGGTGGATAGGGGGGCAATGTGGCAGATGTTGCAGGTGTATGGTGTAGGAGGTAGGTTACTGAAAGCATTGAAGAATTTTTACGAGGACAGTGAGGCTCAAGTTAGGTATGTAGGAAAAAGGGAGATTATTTCCCAGTAAAAGTAGGCCATAGACAAGGATGTGTGGGTGTCACTGTTGTTGTTTAATATAATTTTTAGATGGGGTTGTAAGAAAAGTAAATGCAAGGGTCTTGGCAAGAGGCGTGGAGTTAAAAAAATAAAGAATTACCAAAGTGGGAGTTGTCACAGTTGCTCTTTGCTGATGACACTGTGCTCTTGGGAGATTTGAAGAGAAGTTGCCAGAGGTTGGTGGATGAATTTTGGTAGGGGGTTTTGCAAAAGAAGAAAATTAAAAGTGAATACAGGAAAGAATAAGGTTTTTGAGGATAACAAAAAAGATTAGGTGATGAAAGATTGGATATCAGATTGGAGGGAGAGAGTATGGAGGAGGTGAATGTATTCAGATATTTGGGAGTGGGGCGTGTCAGAGGATGGGTCTAT
>NC_069435.1:7456412-7495018 GCF_026875155.1 Cherax quadricarinatus | reverse complement strand
GTAATGGGAAATCATTGTGTAGAAGAAAGGCATTTTCCCATTAAAGGTCCCATCTTAGAAAGGATCCGAAGAATACAATAAATATAGCTGAGATGGGTTGGAAAGCAGTCGAGTTTTAATTTTTGGGTTCTTGTAAGCAAACACCAACAGGGGAAAACCTGGGAAGCAACATCTGAAGCTCACCCTGATTACCCGAGGCCACGGATATTCCACTGTAAATAGGCCATGATTTTCAATGAGGAAAATACCAGGAATCCGCAGGAAAACATTCAAGCAGCGAAGGAATGGAGCTGTGGATATGGAGGAGAGGGAAGAGAAGGAACAGGAGGTGGATCAGTATCCATTGAAGGTTTAGTCCCTGCAATATATTCTGAAATAGCGTCAAGTGTTTCCTGAATTCAAAGACGTTGTATGGGAGACAATATTGGAGACTGAAGAAGGAGGGTGAGCAAAGATTGGGACAGTAATGGACTCTTACTAAAGTAGGGGGAACAAAAGCATGTTGGGAACTGGAGAAGTGTGGGAGGGGACAGAAGAGGCAGAAACCTGGGAGGCAGCAGAAGAGGGAGAACTTGGGGAGGGACTGGGAGAAGGCCAAACGAAGGGGAGGTGAACCTCCACACTTGTAATAAAGCCAGTGAGAGGGAAGAACAAGGTACAGAGACTGGAAAGATAAATGTTTTGGCGGAAGAAGGAAGAGGGGCAAAGAAATTTTGAGCAAAGGAATTTTTGGATTTCAAGAAATTAAGGGGCATTGGTAGGTTCGTACAAGATCTTTTTGATACCGGGGTTGTGAGGAAAACCTTGAAGAAAACAGAACAACGAGGGGGTTGAAGTAGGGACGCCAAGCCCAGGACAGCAAAAGGATTAGATACAGGAGTGACTAGGGGAGGGGTAACAACAGAGGAGGCTGCAGATGGGACCCCAGAAGTGGGGGGACATTTTGAAACACAAGAATAAGAAAACAGGGTAGTATCCCTTGGAGATGAGAAACTGCCATAGCACAAGGGACACCTTCTGCCTCTTTGAGACAACGGATTTCATGCTCATTTAAGTAGACCTGGCAACGGCAAGAGTACAAAGGGTGAGCCTCATGACAATTAAGGCAAGAGGGAGGTTGAGTGCAAGATGTATTAGAATGGTCATTGGCACCACAGACTGGGCATTGGGCTTTAGATCTGCAACATTTTGCTGGGTGACCAAATTGCCAGCAATTTCTAAACTGTTGAGGTGTAGGGATCACCTTTCTAACTTGTAACCGATGTCCTGCTAAATAAACTGAGGACGGGAGTTTATGGCTTTCGAAAGTTAATCCAGCCATACTGCAAGGATATCATCTCCACCCGTGGGCAGGAAGGACATAAGTGTCTACCTTGAGGATTGTGAGATCTTGGAGTTCCAGCTGTTCAAGAATGTCATTGCCACATGCCTGAAAATTGTTGGACTATAGTATTGGGCAGAATGACAGTACCACCACAAGAATCGAGGGAATGATGTTTTTCGATAGTGACAGGAATAGTGTCGATATGTGAAAGAAGAGAAAGATCATGAGCTTGGGTAGCATTCTGAATAGTGATGATGCACGTACCGCTCTTCAAAGCATGGAAGGAAATATCTCTACCAACATGGCGGAGGAGCGCCTTGCCAATACAGTGGACCCCCGCATAACGATCAGCTCCCAACTCGACCAGTTATGTAAGTGTATTTTTGTAAGTGCTTTTGTAGGTGTATTTTTGGGGGTCTGAAATGGACTAATCTAATTCACAATATCTCTTATAGGGACAAATTCGGTCTATAATGGCACCCAAACAAACTTCTGGATTGAAATAATATCGTTATGCGGGGGTCCACTGTACTATGGTCGGAAAGAGAGGCAACAAAGGAAGTCGGTCGTAAAGAATTTAGTCCATTGTGCATTCCGAAACTGAGCATGGAAAGGGAGTGCTTGATGTGTTGATCTTTTCTGAGAAGAACGTGGTGGTGGTGAAGTATCATCAGGAACGGAGTTGGTCTGACGTGAAATGGGCTGACGATTCGAAAATTGCCGCACCGTAGAGGGAGAAGCCGGAAGCATAGTCAAAGGAGAGCGAAGGTCAGACAAATCGAAGGAGTCAGTCAAAACCCCAGTACTTGAAGCGGGTGAGGAAACAGCACAGCAAGAAGTACAGGCTCATCAGGAGTGTTCAAAGAGTGGTCAAAAAATGAGGCAGGGTCAGAATGGGGTGCGGTATCAAGAAAGGGCCGGGGGGTAGTAGGTTCATGGACTGGGTTCTCCATGGTTAGGTTACTTCTTTTTGTTTTTAAGAAAAAAAAAAATAAATAAAAAAAAAGAATAAAAAAAGGGGGGAGCAGGGAGGAATAGTTCCCAGGAGGAATGAAAGGGCTGGAAATCTCCCTCCGTGCCCAAGAGGACCTCAGCACTGCAAGTAGCTCAGATGCAGCATGGAACCCGTGCCATATCCTACCCTTCATGCCAGTAAACCAGCAATCTGGGATAGCAACCTCACATCTGCCGAGCTACCTCAGTGGACAAAAGAGGGTGGCTGGATATCCACCACAAAGCATACCTCCTTCGGCCACCACCCCTGGAATCCAGAAGGTGGCTTCCAGAGATACACCCATCACCTGAAAGACACCCAAAGCCACCCTCCGGAATACTGGAAAGGGATCGGGACATCCCCAGGCGATCCAGATTCCACGGCAAACTACGCCACCGCCAAGAACCTCAATGGAATGGGATGGACCCTGGTACCTTTTCCCCTACCCAGGAACTAGCACACCTGTGGAAAAAATCCCAAAGGCCAAAAAGAGGAAGGGCAAAAGGGAGGGGTGGGGAGGAGGAGGAGGAGGAGGAGGAAAGAAAAAAGGGGTGGATGGGATAGGGAAGGGGGGATTGGGGGGTAATTAGGTTCAGTCTGAGGAAGGAGACCGACAGGTCTAATTCCTCAGACCAAGAGCCTCTTCACCACACCAAGGAGCCCCCCTTGAAGAGGTACATGTAGAGAAGATACATAATTTTGATTCTTAACCTTAGATCTCATCCATTCTCTGTTTACTGCAGGAAAATGACCACCTGGTTAACACTAAGGTCTGGCATCACTCTGATGTCACACTTATTAGAGTTGGATTAGTCACAGCCAGCTTTTTCCCAGCCACCTGGTTGCTACTGTTTTTTACAAAAATTTGCATAACATAAGCAACAAAAATCTCCATCCAGGGTACAAGAAATAATACACTAACAAATAAACACTCAATTCTTTTTCACTTCAAGATAAATAGCTAAAAGGTTCATGATAATTTGACAAATGGGAGATAATGTAAATTATCCTTTAATAAGGAAAACATATTTCTTGGTTAAGACATCACACACAAATCAGAACACAATAACAGAATTATATAAAAAGGTACAAAAATAAACACAGGCAAGGGAACGAAAAAATATACTATCATGACCGTAACAAGACAAACATATCTTGGTACATTCTTAATTACTTGTTTACAGTTAGCACTATTTCTAATAATCTATAACTGCTGACTATATTATTATAATAATACTAGTCACAAGAGACACACACAGCAACCTTTCATAGAATGACAAACAAGGTGGTTATGGGTGATTCCCCAAAACATTTATATTCACAATGCTATTTCTCAAGAAAACATCTTGCCATCAAAAACGGGATTCCCAACTACTACAAATTCTAAAAAAAAGTATTGACTTGCCCTATAGATTATAATCAAAACCAAGCACTAAACCTACTAGGGTTATGCAGAACCACTCAATAGTGAAGGACATAAGGCAGTCAATTTCTTTTTACTGGCCCCTCATCTCAGTCTCTGTCCTCCAGAATTTTAAGCCTCCCAGAATATTAATAAATATTCTCTTCTATAATTTTTTGAAATGCCTTAAAACAATTCACTATCAGTTATTAATGTTATTATTACAATAAGTTAAAACACTAGATCAATAACTAAAAACAAAATAATGATTATAATAAAAAAGAAGAGTTAAATCTACAAGGGTCATACAGCACCAATGAGCAGGGAAAGATGCAGGAGTAATAGGTAGCAAGAGGGAAAGGGATGATTATTAGTTCATGGAGTGCAGCGGGACAGTGGATAGTGCAGGGGAAGAGGGTAGCAAGAGATCGAGGTAACAAGGCTGTGAGGAGTACTAGAAGCATCACCATCAGAGTTTGTGCAGTAGATCATTGTCAAAAAGTCAATGAGACAGTCAGGGCTAAAGGAGGATCCATCAGCAAGAAGGGAAGGTAAAGTAAGGGCAATAGAGTGGTGACAACATTGGACATAAATTCTGCGTGCTCATTGAATAAGTGGGCAGTCCAACAGAATGTGGCAGAAACTGGAACCTGACAATTCTCACAGAGTGGAACTGGGTGCCTCTCCATGAATACCCGTCAGACGATGTATCCGATGCGAAGACGGGAGAGAGTAGTCTCCTAACCTCAACACTGATAAGAAGGGATATGTGGAGCCATAGAGGTAACAATGGATAAATCAGAGATGACAGAATGTCTAGTGAAAGTAATTTGGCGAGTTTTAGTCCTGGAAAATTTAAACCCATGCATGGTGGCCCAGTTGGAGACACAGCTGACCGCATGCCAGAGAGAAACTGCAATGAGGTACATAATAGTAGCACAAATTGATTCACTGGTATTATATCACTGAAAGCTGTAGTTGAAATCAGGCGGTCTCTCGACCAATATGGTTTGACACAGTGTTTATACACATGTGGCATAAGCATTATTGAGGCAAAGAAAATATACATCTCAGCCACAGTTGTCTCCTTCCACAGGTGTAGGCGTGATCTTTGTGAAAGAACTGTGTTTGCCATTGTGTAATCGAAGTATGGGTTGCTTCCCCTGACAATAATTTCCATCAGAGGTTCATCAAAGAATAACTTGAAACATTCCAGTTCAGTGGCATTGTTCTCAAGTGTACAAGTTGACCATATTCCACTCTGACCCTCATCAAAGTGATGGGGACTGGGAGCAAAATTGGCACCTTGCTGCCAATCCCAGATGCGATCTGCTGGTGGGTACTGGATATTGACAGGTGGTTGTGGAGGTTTGTGGTTGTGGGGTTTGTGGTTGAGGGTGGTATGGTGGGTGGGTGGGTGAGATTGGGCTTTGTTGTAGCCAAGCCGAGTCAGCGGCATGGGTACCAGCATGGGGCGCTGCTGGTGCCTCATGGCACATGGCACCAAAACCATCTGATGATGCATGTACATTATCCATCCCAATTGTAACAACATAATCATCATTTTCATTATCTGTTCCTGTTTATATGGCCATGGGAATGTACCTCCAAGATGTAATTCTTCCCCTTGGAATATCATATGGCACACTAACAGAGTGCATGTAGCATCATATATACTGGTGCTTCAATGGGGAATATTCCACTTCACTCTCGCTACTGGAACTGTTTTCAAGAGACTGGATATCATATTCACTATCACTATCATCACCACTGCTCACATCGTTCTGGTACAACTAATGCGAAGACGGCCAAGCACCAGAGGTGGAAGGTTGAGGGTCGTCTGGGTTTTCAGAACTTATCGGTATTATGGTCATTACTTTCAATCACAAACTCCTCAAAACCATGAAATTAATCTTCACTGACACATTCATCTGTGTTAGAACTATTACTTAGGAACAGAAGAATCACAATTCGCCAGGGAGAGAGGAGTGCCTTACCATGAGACATGGTGAACAAGGTGTACTGAAATGGTCTTCCCACAATGCAATCTGGGTGCCTCGATTTTTTTCCTACTGCGCACACTCACCATGCACACCCATTCTCTCACATGTAGGCCTACGTTTTCTCTTGCTCTATTTGAAGGTGCTAGGATTTTGGCATATAAGTACAGGACCGACCCTCAAAGGGTTAAGGATCAGGGGTCTCAACACTGAAAGGGTTAAAAACGAGCTATCTGACCAGCCAGGGTGTGGTTCATATGTTGGATTACATGCAACTAACACTTGGTTGATCAGGCTCTGAACCACTGTGAGGCCGGGTCATGGACCAGGACATGGGGGCATTGACCCCTGGAACACCCTCCAGGTAGACCAGAGATCACCTCCACTGAGGATCACTTCCACCAATGAGGATCATTTTCACAGCTGAGGAATACTTCCTCCACCACTGAGGATCGCATCCCCAATGAGGATCACCTCCACTGCTGGGGATCACTTCCACTGCTGAGGATCGCATCCCCAATGAGGATCACCTCCACTGCTGGGGATCACTTCCACCACTGCAGATCACTTCCACTGTTGAGGATCACTTCCACCACTGAGGCTCACATTCCCAATGAGGATCACCTCCACTGCTGAGGATGACTTCCACCACTGAGGGTCATATCCCCAATGAGGATCACCTCCACTGCTGAGGATCACCTCCACTGCTGAGGATCACTTCCACCACTGAAGATCATCTCCAGTATTGAGGGTCATGTCAATATTTGAAATATTCATATATTTACTGAAAAAATATCGTTAACCGGGGGTCCACTGTACAGTGGACCCCCGGTTAACGATATTTTTTCACTCCAGAAGTATGTTCAGGTGCCAGTACTGACCGAATTTGTTCCCATAAGAAATATTGTGAAGTAGATTAGTCCATTTCGGGACCCCCAAACATACACGTACAAACGCACTTACATAAATACACTTACATAATTGGTTGCATTCGGAGGTAATCGTTTTTGCAGGGGTCCACTGTATTTGAAAAAATAATACACAAGTGACTTTACTCCTACCTTACATACAACAACATACTTAACCCACGCCAGTTTGGATTAAGACAAAAAAAAAAAAAAAGCATGAATGATGCTATTATACAAATGCTTGACCTAATATACACAGCTCTTGATAAAAATGAATATCTCCTGGGGTTCTTCATCGACCAAAGAAAAGCGTTTAACACAGTTGACCACAATCTCTTGCACCTCAGATTGAATCATTACGGCATAAGAGGGCATTCTCTTGACTACCTAAAATCCTATCTTAACGACAGACACCAGTATGTACATGCAAATGGAGTCAACTCTCCTATCTAACCTGTAGCTGTAGGAGTACCCCAAGGTAGTGTCCTAGGCCCACTCCTCTTTCTCATCTACATCAATGATCTCTCCAGTGCATCCCAAGTACTTACATCAGTTCTATTCGCAATGACACTACATATGTCTACTCCCATTCAGACCCAGCTGTGCTTGAAAACACTGTAAACAATGAACTGCTAAAGATATATGCTTGGATGATGACCAACAAACTCACTCTCAACATATACAAAACATACTTCATGCTGTTTGGCAACAGAGCCTCAAATATTCAACTCAACATACTGTTAAATGGTTCCCCTATATCAAGACACACGGAGGGCAAATTTCTAGGTCTTCTACTTGACTGTAATTTTAAATTTCAGTCCCATACCCCATCACATAGCCAAGAAAATTTCCAAATCAGTAGGAATCCTTTCCATGATACGCCACTATGCACCACAAATGACTCTCCTTACCCTGTACCACTCTCTAATATATCCTTACCTCACCTATGGTATCTGTGCCTGGAGATCAACCACTGCCAACCACCTTAGACCCTTAATAATCCAACAAAAAGCTGATAACCAGCTCCTGTGCTAGACAGCACACCCCATCACTTTTCAAAAGACTCAACTTGCTAAATATACAAGACATACACTCTTATTATTGTGCCTACTACATGTACAGGACTTTAAACTCCACTGTAAACCCCCCCCCCAAACTACTCCTCTACAGTTACAACAGAATGCACAGTTAATACAAGGCATAAGGCACTTTTCAACATCCCTTGAGTAAGACTCTCACTATGCAAGAACGCTATGCACATAAAAGGCCCGAAGATCTGGAACTTGCTACTGGAAGGATCCCCAGACAGCTTATAAATTCATGAGACTGCTAAAAAATCATCTTATCTCACAATATTAACCAAATCAACCAAACATCTACTGACTAGTTTTATCATGTGACCACCTGGCTTTTAATTCTGCCATTCCATAAAATATTACCACCTGCACCATTCCTTGTAAAATATATTTTGTACTAAGTATACATAAGATTTATTAACCTGTAAACGGTCCAAACGTATACGTTTTTACCGCTAGTGCCCCAAACATATATATACGTTTTATTTGCCATTCAACATTGCCACGATAAACCCGAGTCGCCTAGACATGAGAGAATGGGTGTGCTCACTCACTGTGTGCCATACTAAAATAATTGGGGATACCTGTGTACCATATGCTCTTTTTTCCTATTAAAAAAAAAAAGATTTTTTTTTCTCAAAAAATTTGGGGCACTACCCGAGAGAACGTATATATAATATATATAATATATATATATATATATATAAAATATATATATATATATATATATATATATATATATATAATATATATATGTTCGGACCGTTTACGGGTTAAGTCCAAATAAGATTGTAAAACAGCTAGCCACTATTCTATGTTTAATTTTAAGTATAATTACTATGTACTGTTATCTTAACCCCTAAAGGGTCCAAACGTATATATACATTCATTGTGTAGCGCCCCAAACGTATATATGTATACGTTTTCTTTGTCATTCATTCAACATTGCCAAGATAAGCCTGAGTCACCTAGACATGAGAGAATGGGTTTGCGCACTCACTGTGCACCATATTAAAATAAATGGGGATGCCTTGGTACCATATGCTCTTTTTTCCTATTAAAAAAAAAAACTTTTTTTTTCTCAAAAAATTTGGGGCGCTAAGCGAGTGAACGTATATATATGTTTGGACCGTTTAATGGTTAACTAGTTTTAATTAGTTACTATGTATTAGGATTAGTTTGCCCGAAATGCCTCGGCATGATAGTGGCTATCTTTGTACCTAGCAAATCAAAATTGTAATTACACACTGTTGGTAGGCAGCAACCACCCAGGGAAGTACTACCGTCCTGCCAGATGACTGTGAAACAGAAACCTGTAACTGTTTTGCATGATGGTAGGATTGCTGGTTTTTCTTTTTCTGTCTCATAAACATGCTAGATAACAGGGATATCTTGCTACTCCTACTTACACTTTGGTCACACTTCACAGACATGCACATGCATATATATATATATACATACATCTAGGTTTTTCTCCTTTTTCTAAATAGCTCTTGTTCTTCTTTATTTTTCTATTGTCCATGGGGGAAATGGAAAAGAATCTTTCCTCCGTAAGCCATGCGTGTTGTATGAGGCGACTAAAATGCCGGGAGCGATGGGCTAGTAACCCCTTCTCCTGTAGACATTTACTAAAAAAAGAGAAGAAAAACTTTATAAAACTGGGATGCTTGAATGTGCGTGGATGTAGTGCGGATGACAAGAAACAGATGATTGCTGATGTTATGAATGAAAAGAAGTTGGATGTCCTGGCCCCAAGCGAAACAAAGCTTAAGGGGGTAGGGAGTTTCGGTGGGGGGAAATAAATGGGATTAAATCTGGAGTATCTGAGAGAGTTAGAGCTAAGGAAGGGGTAGCATTAATGTTGAAGGATCAGTTATGGAAGGAGAAAAGAGAATATGAATGTGTAAATTCAAGAATTATGTGGATTAAAGTAAAGGTTGGATGCGAAAAGTGGGGCATAATAAGCGTGTATGCACCGGAGAAGAGAGGAATGTAGAGGAGAGAGAGAGATTTTGGGAGATGTTAAGTGAATGTATAGGATTATTATTATTATTATTATCAAAAAGAAGTACTAAGCCACAAGGGCTTCAATGTATAGGAGCCTTTGAACCAAGTGAGAGAGTAATTGTGGTAGGGGACCTGAATGCTAAAGTAGGAGAAACTTTTAGAGAGGGTGTGGTAGGTAAGTTTGGGGTGCCAGGTGTAAATGATAATGGGAGTCCTTTGATTGAACTTTTGTATAGAAAGGAGTTTAGTTATAGGTAATACATATTTTAAGAAAAAGAGGATAAATAAGTATACAAGATATGATGTAGGGTAAAATGACAGTAGTTTGTTGGATTATGTATTGGTAGATAAAAGACTGTTGAGTAGACTTCAGGATGTACATGTTTATAGAGGGGCCACAGATATATCAGATCATTTTTTAGTTGTAGCTACACTGAGAGTAAAAGGTAGATGGGATACAAGGAGAATAGAAGCATCAGGGAAGAGAGGTGATGGTTTATAAACTAAAAGAGGAGGCAGTTAGGGTAAGATATAAACAGCTATTGGAGGATAGATGGGCTAATGAGAACACAGGCAATAGGGTCGAAGAGGTATGGGATAGGTTTAAAAATGTAGTGTTAGAGTGTTCAGCAGAAGTTTGTGGTTACAGGAGAGTGGGTGCGGGAGGGAAGAGAAGCGATTGGCGGAATGATGATGTAAAGAGAGTAGTAAGGGAGAAAAAATTAGAATATGAGAAGTTTTTACAAAGTAGAAGTGATGCAAGGAGGGAAGAGTATATGGAGAAAAAGAGAGAGGTTAAGAGAGTGGTGAAGCAATGTAAAAAGAGAGCAAATGAGAGAGTGGGTGAGATGTTATCAACAAATTTTGTTGAAAATAAGAAAAAGTTTTGGAGTGAGATTAACAAGTTAAGGAAGCCTAGAGAACAAATGGATTTGTCAGTTAAAAATAGGAGAGGAAAGTTATTAAATAGAGAGAGGTATTGGGAAGATAGAGGGAATATTTTGAGGAATTATTAAATGTTGATGAAGATAGGGAAGCTGTGATTTCATGTATAGGGCAAGGAGGAATAACATCTTGTAGGAGTGAGGAAGAGCCAGTTGTGAGTGTGGGGGAAGTTCGTGAGGCAGTAAGTAAAATGAAAGGGGGTGAGACAGCCGGGATTGATGGGATAAAGATAGAAATGTTAAAAGCAGGTGGGGATATAGTTTTGGAGTGGTTGGTGCAATTATTTAATAAATGTATGGAAGAGGGTAAGGTACCTAGGGATTGGCAGAGAGCATGCATAGTTCCTTTGTATAAAGGCAAAGGGGACAAAAGAGAGTGCAAAAATTATAGGGGGATAAGTCTGTTGAGTATACCTGGTAAAGTGTATGGCAGAGTTATTATTGAAAGAATTAAGAGTAAGACGGAGAATAGGATAGCAGATGAACAAGGAGGCTTTAGGAAAGGTAGGGGGTGTGTGGACCAGGTGTTTACAGTGAAACATATAAGTGAACAGTATTTAGATAAGGCTAAAGAGGTTTTTTGTGGCATTTATGGATTTGGAAAAGGCGTATGACAGGGTGGATAGGGGGGCAATGTGGCAGATGTTGCAGGTGTATGGTGTAGGAGGTAGGTTACTGAAAGCATTGAAGAATTTTTACGAGGATAGTGAGGCTCAAGTTAGAGTATGTAGGAAAGAGGGAGATTATTTCCCAGTAAAAGTAGGCCATAGACAAGGATGTGTGATGTCACTGTTGTTGTTTAATATATTTATAGATGGGGTTGTAAGAAAAGTAAATGCAAGGGTCTTGGCAAGAGGCGTGGAGTTAAAAGATAAAGAATTACACAAAGTGGGAGTTGTCACAGTTGCTCTTTGCTGATGACACTGTGCTCTTGGGAGATTCTGAAGAGAAGTTGCAGAGGTTGGTGGATGAATTTGGTAGGATATGCAAAAGAAGAAAATTAAAAGTGAATACAGGAAAGAATAAGGTTATGAGGATAACAAAAAGATTAGGTGATGAAAGATTGGATATCAGATTGGAGGGAGAGAGTATGGAGGAGGTGAATGTATTCAGATATTTGGGAGTGGACGTGTCAGAGGATGGGTCTATGAAAGATGAGGTGAATCATAGAATTGATGAGGGGAAAGGGTGAGCAGTGTACTTAGGAGTCTGGGAGACAAAAAAACTTTGTCCTTGGAGGCAAAGAGGGGAATGTATGAGAGTATAGTTTTACCAATGCTCTTATATGGGTGTGAAGCATGGGTGATGAATGTTGCAGCGAGGAGAAGGCTGGAGGCAGTGGAGATGTCATGTCTGAGGGCAATGTGTGGTGTGAATATGTATAATGCAGAGAATTCGTAGTTTGGAAGTTAGGAGGAGGTGCGGGATTACCAAAACTGTTGTCCAGAGGGCTGAGGAAGGGTTGTTGAGGTGGTTTAGACATGTAGAGAGAATGGAGCGAAACAGATTGACTTCAAGAGTGTATCAGTCTGTAGTGGAAGGAACGTGGGGTAGGGGTCAGCCTAGGAAAGGTTGGAGGGGGGGGGGTAAAGGAGGTTTTGTGTGCGAGGGGCTTGGACTTCCAGCAGGCATGCGTGAGCGTGTTTGATAGGAGTGAATGGAGACAAATGGTTTTTAATACTTGATGTGCTGTTGGAGTGTGAGCAAAGTAACATTTATGAAGGGATTCAGGGAAACCGGCAGGCCGGACTTGAGTCCTGGAGATGGGAAGTACAGTGCCTGCACTCTGAAGGAGGGGTGTTAATGTTGCAGTTTAAAAACTGTAGTGTAAAGCACCCTTCTGGCAAGACAGTGATGGAATGAATGAAGGTGAAAGTTTTTCTTTTTCGGGCCACCCTGCCTTGGTGGGAATCGGCCAGTGTGTTAATAATAAAAAAAAACCTTTACAAAGAAATAAACTTATTATTATTAATTATTATCATGGGAAAATACTAAACCCATCATTGTTGTACAGTACCTGGGAAGTGAAAGTGGTAAAGGGTAATAGGTTTGATCCAGGCAAATGGAGGGAAGCTCCACTCCCAAGCACCTGAAGACCATTATCAGCATTAAGGCAACCCTTCATGAAGATTTTGTTTGGATCTTTAACCCCAAAGGGTTAGCCACCCAGGATAACCCAAGAAAGTCAATGCATCATTGAGGGACTGTGTCTTATTTCCAGTGGGGGTCCTCAATCTTGTCCCCTAGGATACGACCCACACCAGTTGACAAACACCCAGGTACGTACTTGCTTGCTAGGTGAACAGGCCAAGTGTAAGGAAACATGCCCAATGTTTACACCCTTGCTGGGGATATAACCATGGATATTCAGCTTCTGAAGCAAAAACATTGCCTACAAGGCCATGGGCCATCTCGTGAAATGAACACTCATGTGTTGTATTAGACATGATTTTTGTGAAAAAATTTTGAAACACACTGAACACTTGTATGTTTTTTGTAGTGAATGAACTTTCATGTGACTTATTAGACTTGACTTAAGTGAAAAGTCTTTTGACACTGTGAACACTGGTATGGTTTTTCTTGTGAATGAATGCTCAGGTGTTCTATTAGACTTGATTTTCTTGAAAAGCCTTTTACACACACTGGACATTGATATGGTTTTTCTCGAGAATGAACCTTCATGTGTCGTATTAGAAATGATTTTCTTAAAAAGCCTTTTGAACACTCTGAACACTGGTATGGTTTTTCTTGTGAATGAACTCTCGTGTGTCGAACAAGACTTGATTTACATGAAAAGTATTTTAGACACTCTGAACACTGAAATGATTTTTCTTGAGAATGAATTCTCAAGTGTTGTATTAGATTTGATTTTGTTGAAAAGCCTTTTAAACACTCTGAACACTGGTATGGTTTTTCTTGTGAATGAATTTTCATGCGTTGTATTAGATTTGATCCTGCTGAAAAGCCTTTTAAACACTGAAATGGTCTTTCTTGTGAATGAAGTCTCATATGTTGTATAAGATATATTTTTGAAGTAAATTTTTTTAAACACTCTGAACACTGATGTGTGTTGTTTATTTTAGGAAATTTCATGGACTCCATTATGTTACTTATCTGAGAAGTCACTTAGATAATGAGTACTGATATTTTTTTGGCTTATTAAACTCTTGCATGTCATCTGAAATTTTTACCAAAGAATATTGTGGAAAAGATCATTTAAACACACTGTCTTCATATAACTCATTATCATCTTCATATAACTCATTATCATCTCTTGTTTATTGTCAAAATTACTTAATGTTTAGAAAAAAAAATAAAACTTAAATATATTTTAAATTAGCATTATTTACCAATTTATATTTTAAATAAGTAATTAGTGCCCAGACTTAATACAAACTCTAAACACACTGAATAATGAGCAATGTAGTAACAAAATTCTAAATAATTCACTGAATATATTATTAGTATTTTATTACCATTATATGAATTGTAATTAAGTAATCAGCATTTTCTTAAGTAATTTTTGTTATCTGCTATTGTTTGTATGACCAAAATTAGTACACTACATCAACATGAGTGTATACATTAACAACAGCACAGAGCATCAACATGAGATTACACAATAAAACAGCATACAGCATCACGAGTATATGCATTACCAGCAACACACATCATCAGTAAATACATAAATAACAGCACACAGCTTCATAAGTGTATACAATAACAACAGCAAACACTCTCTTAACCTCTGCATATTATACATCATAGCAGTGTTCACAACAAACTATGTTTAATTAATACAGTCCACAAATTTGCTGAGCAGCAAATATTAGTCTAGACTTGAGAGAATGGGTTCATGTGGTGAGTGTGAACAGTATAAAAATAATCCTGCCACACAGGGCATGATAACAGCTAACCTTCAATTACAATAATAATTTTGGGTTATTCTTTAGTTAGTAATTCATTATTTATGGCACCAACAGGTAAAGATTACCTGGGTCAGTTTAAAACCAAAAAGATGGCAGAAATATATCTCAAAGTGACAGGAATGGTTGATTTTAGGCAATTTTCTTGAGAAACAGCTGGGGCCTCCCTTTGTTACCCAGTCTGCTTCATGATATTCTGCTAGGCCTGTATCAATTATTAGGACAGCCTAAATCGTAACTATTATTTTCTTGGTTGTGGTTTATGAGCCAAGAAAAAAAAATAGAAAATATTGAATTTTATATGTGATGAAGGATTATAATGACAGACAAGTGTTATATTAAGAGAAGTCTGGGGATATTATTGTTGATCAAACCAAAATGTGTTTTAGAGGCAGGAATGCCTGCATTGTGTTGTAAGAGGAATTTCTTGAAAATATTGTAATATTGGCCAAATTTCCAAATCCCAAGTGCTTAATAGGTTAACTTTTATGGCTGAATGAACAAATGTTTGCAAACAATTTATAGTAACGAAGGTATACCAGCAAAATATCTGAGCACTAAAACTGGCCTAAAACTCACTTCAAATAAAAGGAAATTGCTGCTATTTTCCCCATCTTCTAGCCTGCATGATTTGACATTTTTGCGTCATTACCTTTAGAAAAGATTCCTTACCGTTCAGAAGAAAAAATAATTTTTATATTTTTAAAAACTTAGTGACACAGAAAGGTTTTTCAGTTTGAGGGTTGTGGACAGTTTCAGTGATAACAACAGAACATTTCTGAGGCAGGTAAACATACAATAAGATGATGATAAAGACAATACTGCAATATAAGCAGGAACATATAAGATTAATAAAAATTATTTTCTATGATGTAAGTTAATAAAGACATTTACCAATTATGAGAAAGATGGAAGGATTGTGTGAAGACAAAATACTTAAAGTAGAGGGGGCAATACAGATATATTACAATATCTTGCCCACAGTCATTATTTAAACTAAAGCAGGTAATACAGATGATACATATTATTCCAACTGTCAACAAATACAATTTCTAAACCATACAGTTCTGTGTACTAAATTTAAGAAAACTGTTAACATGATATAATATATTCAGTTGCCATTGTTATTACTTCTGCAAAATGGTTAATAAATTATTGATTTTATTAGACAATAAAAAATATTAATTAGGTCCACCTCTGGTGCAAATTGTGGGACTCGGCCTCGGAGAAGTGGATAAAAAGGCTTCAAGGAAGAATATTTGGAATAAGACTCTATACATAGGTCTTATGACACTACATAAATATTTACATATGCTAGGAAGCTGTTGAGAGGTAATAGGTTTTAGTGCAAAAGATGTTGATAATACACATACAGAGTTATATTAACATAAGTACAGTATTTCTCCCTGGGAAAGTGGAACAGAATTCTTCCTCAGTAAGCCATGCGTATCATAAAAAGGCGACTAAAATGCCAGGAGCAATGGGCTAGCAACTCTTCTCCTGTATACATTACTAAATTTAAAATGAGAAACTTTCATTTTTCTCATTGGGCAACCCTGCTACAGTGGGATACGGCAGGTTTGTTGAAAGAACTACAGTATTATAGTAGGATAACTAATGTTCACTGGTTGTTGAAGATGTAGTTGTAATTGTCAGAACAATTAGCTGAGCTTCAAGTCTGGACATTGTTCACACAGTTTCTGCAGTATATCTGCCACTTACAACACTTTCATATTACTGGATGATGACTAAGTATAATTCTTTTTTGTCGAAGTGATGAACTGCAAAAGGAAAGAATAACATTAATCAACAATTGTAAATTTGATATTCATGATTTTATGAAAGATGTAATTTGTTGTCAACTGGTTATCAATCAAATGTATAAATGAGTAAGTCACACGGAGTACTATATTGTTTTTGTAACTGTTATGTCTTTGATTAGCTCCTCGTTGTTTGTGAATATCAAATCCAGGGTATTTTCATTTCTAGTGGGATCAATTATGTGTAGGTTCAATGAGTACTTTTCACAAAGCCTCATTATTTCCCTGGTATATGCCTGTTGAGCCAGGGTGTTTCCCAGAGATATTTCTGGTATAACATTGCATTTTGCCATCTTCCTTTTACATGAGGGAGATTAAAATCTCCAAGGAGTAAAATACTGGTGTGGGATTTACTAGCCTATCCAGACAGCTATCTACAGGTCTTACTCCACATTCGCGAGGGCTACAGGATAAAGAACCTCGTGAATGCTGAAAAATCGCAAATGTTTGGCGCATAAATATATTGTAGGGAATTATAATAATAGCATTTCCTTAGCCTAACAATACTGCTTCCTTAACCTATTGAACCATGAACAATCATAATACACATGAAATCATAAAATATTGTACAGGTCCTCCATCACAAATCCGGCATCATTGGGACCTGTAGTGTGCCGGATTACTGAGTTTGCCGGATTACAGAGTGGTTAAGTTAGAATACACTTAATAAAATTAACCAACTTGACTTACACAAGGTTCATTGAACATCGGCAAAAATCAAACATTTCCGCTACTTTGAGCTCAATTTCGAGACACTTTTCGTCATGAAAGCAATCAAAATCATGTCTATTTCTGCAATATATCTTCCATTTTATCAAATGAGCCCCAAAAAAATGAGAATACAATCATAAAAACCATACAGCTAATGGCTGAGAAGTGAACTCCCTTATTTATCGTCCGTCTTTTTTATTTTTGTTGTACGTTAAGAAGCATCTATCCATCATACATTGCCCAAGTTTCAATGAGGTAGCCCAACAAACAACCGAGAAAAAAAATATTTACCAAAAATCACATATGGCAAGCCCAAGCCAGGTACTGGACATAAGTCACTTTGACTTTTCTGGATTATCCTAGGTTCTCTATACATACACTGCTATGTATGATAATCTATGTAACTGTATTTGTGTATACCTGAATAAACTTATTTACTTCTAGTCTGTCAACTAAGTACAAGAAACTGCCCATTCACTTATTTCAACTACGTACTCAATAAAGTGGTCAGAAATTGGCAATTTGGCTGATTTCACACAAATTTCAACAGATGCCAGTTTCAAAATAGGGTCCAGAATAAATACGTAATGCAGACATTCCTGGCACTAAAATAACATTTTCTCTGTTCATTAGTCACGGCTACAGGCCCCTCTTATATTACTCTTGCTTACCATTTGGAATTTTTATTCACAAAAAAATAGAAGATTTGCTGTTATGCATACTGCATTATTGTAATAATTGTGTAAATAATGTCAACCCATTCTTGACTCCATATTGGACATTTGTTTACTCTTGAGCTTCGCTAAAGAATAGAACATTTTCGCTACTGTGAGAGCAATTTCAAGGTAGTTTTCGTCATGAAAGCAATCAAAATCATATCTATTTCTGTAATATATCTTTCATTCTATCAAATGAGACCGAAAAAATGAGAATATAACCATAAAATCCATACAAAAATATACTGCTAAGTGGCCGCTAATGGCTGAGAAGTGAACTTCGCTATTTATGGTCTGATTTTTTTCATTTTTGGTGTAAGTTAAGAAGTATCTTTCCATCACACATTGCCCAAGTTTGAATAAGATAACCCAACAAACAACTGAGAAAATAATAATGTAATAATAATAATAATAATAATAATAATACGTAATAATAATAATAATGATATCTTTATTTACTACACGTACATGGACAAGGTATACAGGCCTAGCTGACATCAGTGACATACTACTGTATAGAAAGCCGCTTGTTATGCTGAGTATTTCAAGAAAATTAGGTCAGTGTCCCAGGATAACACCCACACTAGTCGGCTAACACCCAGGTACCCATTTACTGATGGGTAAACATATACAACAGGTGTAAAGAAACAGGCCTAATGTTTCTACCCTGGCTGGGAATTGAATATTTACCAAAAACCATATATGGCTAACCCAAGCCAGGTACTAAAAATAAGCCACGTTGACTTTTTTGGGTTATCCTAGGTTCTCTACACATATGCTGCTATGTGTGATAATCTATATAGAGAAAATAACTTTTTTGTTTCAGGTTTATGGTGCAGTACGAGTGTATATCACAGCCCTGTGCTATACTCCATTTTCTCTAATATAAGCCCGAAGACAGGGATAGGAGAATGGTATTTGTATACCATATCCTCTTCATACTTCCGTTGAACCGCTCAGTATTATGCCGAATATTATTCATTCTGGAGTATTTAACATGTTTTATGTTATTTATATTGTTTATTATGTCATATTAGATCAATTGTGATAGGCAAATAAGCTGTAAAGTTGATATTAGCATAATAATAAAACATATTCTCCTGCTTCATGAGACTGAGCTCATGGCAACTGACAGTGGCTTCAAAGCCACCTTATCTTTAATGGATAATGTACTGTGTAGGTGCTTTACATAATGAGAAGCAATTCTTTTATTCATTGGAACCATGGCTAGGGCTAAAAGTAAGCAGGTTAAAACAAATGGGGAAAAAGAAATTGGAATGACTTATGCAGCAAGTAGCGCCACCAAACAGTACCAGCAGGTTTTTGTGGCGACCCTGGAAAATTGAAATTATGCTAGCCAAAATTAGTGCCGAATAACTGAAGGGACTGAATAACTGATTGCCGGATTTGTGATGGCGGACCTGTACTAGTGCCAGCCCTTTGGTAAAGAAGGTGATAAAGACTACAGAATTCAAGAAAGAACTTGTAGCAGAGTACCAAAGTGGAGGAGGAAGAGAGAGGGGAGAATGTGCCTTCTTCAGTGATTCAGTGATTCTACAATATGTATGATACTAAAGCAGCACAAGTCAATAAAGGCTATAGCGCCAGCCAGCGATAAAGAGTAGCATTAACAGTGTAGCAAGTTAAGCGATTGATAGAAAAAAGACAGCACAAACCTAACTCCTCCTCCAATATTGTTGGAGTCATATAGGGTGACTGACAACACTGCCGTCTCTACCGCCTCTGCTGCCACCTCCACCACCATGTAAGGTTTATGCTCTGAGTGGCCATTATACACCCAACAACAACACTTCTTACATACTTTATGACATTTTATTCATTCTAGAGTATATGTCATGTTTCTATGTTATTAGTATTGTTTATGTCATATTAGATGAACTGTGATACAGCAGACCGTCATTTAACATGGTAGTTACGTTGGTGAAAATGGCGTGTTAGGTAAAACAGTGTTAGGTGAACTGAAGAACTTACGGGAAAAATAAGGTTACGTTCCTGGGAGCCCCCCAAAAAAGTCAAACAACTTTTTTTCCGACCTCCACATCTTACAAAAATAAAAGTGAATATGGAATTGTAGTTCATTGTTGTGATGTATTATGTTGGTTTTACTGGTTAACCCTTTCAGGGTCCAAGACCAAAATCTGAAGGGGTGCCCCAGTGTCCAAGAAATTTTGGAAAAAATAAAAAAATAAAGTTCTTACAGAATTAAAGACAATATTTTTGTGAAAGTAATAAAACAAAAATAAAAATTTTCTGATCAGTACTTACCGAGATACAGTGGCGGGAAGTTGACTCAAAATGACTGGGTGGCGGCAACATCAGTGACTTCCGCAAATCGCATTTTTTTATTTTATGTTTTTTATGCTTTTTTTCTTTTCTATTCTATTTTTTCTTTTTTCTAGTAACATTTGTGGCCTGTGAGACCAATATGATGTATATTGTATAAGTGTACACTCATTGTATTCAACACAATAACTGCACTAATTTGTTTATCATTATATTGCTTACAAAACTTGTTTACAAGTTTATTGTAAACAAAATGATGAAAATATTAGTGCGGTTATTGCATTGAATATAACGGTACCATATGGTACAATGGTGCTGTAGGGTGCAATGGTACTATATTGTACAATGGTACCATATGATACAGTGGTACCATATGGTGCAATGGTACCTTATGGTACCATATGGTACATTGTACCATATGGTACTGTTGTATTCAACACAATAAACATTATTTCATTTACAATAATTGTTTACAACAAAAATATGCAAAAATGTTGTATGTTAGTAATGTTTTATTATATATTTACAAATGTACAGCTACTCGACATGTTCCTTGAGGTGGATGACAAAGCGCTTTGTCTTGGAAACTGCTGAGTCAGTGACATGCATTGCCACTCACTCAGTCTTGGCTGGTGCCTCGTGGCATCAACACTTCCAAGTGACCATATGGTACATGGTATCATATGTTACAGCATACCATATGGTACATTGTACTATATGGTATAGGGTACCACAGGGTGCAGGGCACCATATGGTGCAGGGTACCATATGGTGCAGGACACCATATGGTACAGGACACCATATGGTACAGGACACCATGTGGTACAGGACACCATGTGGTACAGGACACCATGTGGTACAGGACACCATGTGGTACAGGACACCATGTGGTACAGGACCCATAGGTACGGACACCATATGTAAAGGACACCATAGGTACAGGACACCATTGGACAGGACCCCATAGGGTACAGATACAGGGCCCTAGGGAAATAAGTCCCCCTGACTTTTCGGGGTTTATCCTAGGATTTTAAAACTTTATGCTGTATGATGAAATCTATGTAACTGTTTTTGAGTACCCCCTAAAAACTTAATTAAGCACATGTGGCACTTAAGTTTATTTAATATACACAAATAAATTACAAGATTATCATACTTAGCAGCATATGTTTGGGAACCTGGGTTAACCAAAAAAAAAGTCAGACCAATGGTACATTGTCCAAATGGAAAATGTACCATATGGTACAATATACCAAAATTATACAATATATATACAATTCCATATGGTAATTGAAACCAAAAAAACCATATGGTACTTTATGGTACAATGTTATATGGAAATTTGACCATATGAACCATATGTCCCATTGTAGACATGGACCACTGTACCATAGGGTTACAAGGGTCCTTTGGGGTTCAAAACCATAGAATTCCTCTTCAGATCCATTTCCCTCTTTTCTTAAAACTGAAAGTTTAAAAGAGAGAGCAGAATTCCCCGGGAGAGGGGGGAGGGAGAGGTCCTTGCCCCCCAGGCATATGAACAAAGTACTTTGGCAGCACTCCCACAACCATGTAGGCATCAGATTTTTTCTATATGCGCCACTGACCACCCAGACCCTTTTCTCTCAGATGTACCCTACCACTCTTGCGCAATTTGACGTAGTCTAGGGTTTTTTGGACCCTCTACAAAAAGCCGTAGATTACGGGAGGACCCCGAAAGGGTTAAACACAAATGTAACAAATAAAAAGATTTCTTACTTTAAATTGTGGTGCGGGTGTTTTTGGATGATTGTGAAAAGAGGGGAGAATTATGCTGTGGCCCACTGGACTGAGGGGGTGGTAGAGGGGCCATAGTGAAGGTACTGATGGTTATGGAGTGTCTAACTTTTAAATCATTCAGTCAGACAAGTAATTCAGCCAAGTCAGTAGTCATTCAGTCGTCAAATCAGTAAGACATTTTTCAAGTCAAAAAAGTTATCAGTCAAATCAATAATCATTCAGTCAAGTCAATAAGTCATCAGTAAATCAAGTAATTCGAAGTCCCAGTAATCATTCAGTCAAGAGTCACAAGCCAATCAGAAAGCTCATTCAGTAAGTCGTCAGTCATAAAACAATTTTTAATGGTTTACCCATTTTATGTGCACAAAGTGAGCTTCATTACCCACAGGTTATCTCTTGTCTAATATCTGTTTTCTTTGTTAATTCTAAGACTTAAATGCTTATACCTTTTCTTGCGACTTTCAGCAACACTGGTATGCCTACTGGGTGTCATGATTGCTTGGCAGATACAAGATTATTTTTTTTTTTATTATCACACTGGCCGATTCCCACCAAGGCAGGGTGGCCCGAAAAAGAAAAACTTTCACCATCATTCACTCCATCACTGTCTTGCCAGAAGGGTGCTTTACACTACAGTTTTTAAACTGCAACATTAACACCCCTCCTTCAGAGTGCAGGCACTGTACTTCCCATCTCCAGGACTCAAGTCCTGGTGGCCCGGTGGCCTGGTGGCTAAAGCTCCCGCTTCACACACGGAGGGCCCGGGTTCGATTCCCGGCGGGTGGAAACATTTCGACACGTTTCCTTACACCTCCTGTTGTCCTGTTCACCTAGCAGCAAATAGGTACCTGGATGTTAGTCGACTGGTGTGGGTCGCATCCTGGGGGACAAGATTAAGGACCCCAATGGAAATAAGTTAGACAGTCCTCGATGACGCACTGACTTTCTTGGGTTATCCTGGGTGGCTAACCCTCCGGGGTTAAAAAATCCGAACGAAATCTTAAGTCCGGCCTGCCGGTTTCCCTGAACCCCTTCATAAATGTTACTTTGCTCACACTCCAACAGCACGTCAAGTATTAAAAACCATTTGTCTCCATTCACTCCTATAAAACACGCTCACGCATACCTGCTGGAAGGTCCAAGCCCCTCGCACACAAAACCTCCTTTACCCCCCTCTCCCAAACCTTTCCTAGGCCGCCCCTACCCCGCCTTCCTTCCACAACAGACTGATACACTCTTGAAGTCATTCTGTTTCGCTCCATTCTCTCTACATGTCCAAACCCCACCTCAACAACCCTTCCTCAGCTCTCTGGACAACATTTTGGTAACCCGCACCTCCTCCTAACTTCCAAACTACGAATTCTCAGCATTATATTCACACCACACATTGCCCTCAACATGACACTCCACTGCCTCTAGCCTTCTCCTCCTGCTGCAACATTCATCACCCATGGTTCACACCCATATAAGAGCGTTGGTAAAACTATACCTCATACATTCCCCTCTTTGCCTCCAAGGACAAAGTTCTTTGTCTCCCACAGACTCCTAAGTGCACCACCACTCTTTTCCCTCATCAATTCTATGATTCACCTCCCTCTTTCTAGACCCATCCGCTGACACGTCCACTCCAAATATCTGAATACATTTACCCCCTCCATACACTCTCCCTCCAATTTGATTTCAATCTTTCATCACCTTAATCTTTTGTTATCCTCATAACCTTACTCTTCCCGTATTCACCTTTAATTTTCTTCTTTGCACACCCTACCAAATTCATCCACCAATCTCTGCAACTTCTCTTCAGAATCTCCCAAGAGCACAGTGCATCAGCAAAGAGCAGCTGTGACAACTCCCACTTTG
Source organism: Cherax quadricarinatus (assembly GCF_026875155.1). Taxonomy (NCBI): domain Eukaryota; kingdom Metazoa; phylum Arthropoda; class Malacostraca; order Decapoda; family Parastacidae; genus Cherax; species Cherax quadricarinatus. Next base: position 7,471,247 of record NC_069435.1, on the reverse strand, counting down.
TGTGTGATTTTTTTACTTTTAACTCCACGCCTCTTGTCAAGACCCTCGCATTTACTTCTCTTAAAAACCCCATCTATAAATATATTAAACAACCACGGTGACATCCACATCCTTGTCTAAGGCTCTTTTACTGGGAAATAATTTCCCTTCTTTCCTACATACTCTAACTTGAGCCTTACTATCCTCGTAAAAACTCTTCACTGCTTTCAGTAACCTACCTCCTACACCATACACTTGCAAAAATCTGCCACATTGCCCCACTATCCACCCTGTCATACGCCTTTTCCAAAACCCAAAAATGCCACAAAGACCCTTTAGCCTTATCTAAATACTGTTCACTTATATGTTTCACTGTAAACACCGGGTCCACACACCCCCTACCTTTCCAAAAGCCTCCTTTTTCCCATCTGCTATCCTATTCTCTGTCTTACTCTTAATTCTTTCAATAATAACTCTACCATACACTTTACCAGGTATACTCACAGACTTATCCCCCTATAATTTTTGCACTCTCTTTTATCCCCTTTTCCTTTATACAAAGGAACTATGCATGCTCTCGCCAATCCCAGGTACCTTACCCTTCCATACATTTATTAAATTTAAATTTCACCAACCACTCCAAAAATATATCCCCACCTGCTTTAACATTTCTATCTTTATCCATCAATCCCGGCTGCCTTACCCCCTTTCATTTTTCCTACTGCCTTTACGAACTTCCCCCACACTCACAACTGGCTCTTCCTCACTCCCACAAAAATGTTATTTCCCCCTTGTCCCCATACAAAGAAATCACAGCTTCCCTATCTTCATCAACATTTAACAATTCCTCAAAAATATTCCCTCCATCTTCCCAATACCTCTAACTCTCCATTTAATAACTCTCCTCTCCTATTTTTAACTGACAAATCCAATTTGTTCTCTAGGCTTTCTTAACTTTTTAATCTCACTCCAAAACTTTTTCTTATTTTCCAACAAAATTTGTTTTATAACATCCCCACCCACTCTCTCATTTGCTCCTTTTTACATTGCTTCACCACTCCTTAAAACCCCTCTCTTCCTCCCATATACTCTTCCCTCCTTGCAAACACTCTACTTTGTAAAAAAATTCTCATATGCTAACTTTTTCCCCCCTTACTACTCTCTTTACATCATCATTCCACCAATCGCTCCCCTTCCCTCCCGCACCCACTTTCCTGTAACCACAAACTTCTGCTGAACACTCTAACACTACTTTTAAACCTACCCCATACCTCTTCGACCCCATAGCCTATGCTCTCATTAGCCCATCTATCCTCCAATACTGTTTATATCTTACCCTAACTGCCTCCTCTTTTAGTTATAAACCTTCACCTCTCTCTTCCCTGATGCTTCTATTCTCCTTGTACCCCATCTACCTTTTACTCTCAGTGTAGCTACAACTAGAAAGTGATCTGATATATCTGTGGCCCCTCTATAAACATGTACATCCTGAAGTCTACTCAACAGTCTTTTATCTACCAATACATAATCCAAAAAAACTACTGTCATTTCGCCCTACATCATATCTGTATACTTATTTATCCTCTTTTTCTTAAAATATGTATTACCTATAACTAAACCCCTTTCTATACAAAGTTTCAAACAAAGGGCTCCCATTATCATTTACCACCTGGCACCCCAAACTTACCTACCACAAAAACCCTCTCTAAAAGTTTCTCCTACTTTTTGCATTCAGGGGCCCCTACCACAATTACTCTCCACTTGTTCAAAGGCTCCTATACATTCACTTAAACTTCCCAAAATCTCCTCTTCCTCGCATTCCTCTCTTCTCCAGGTGCATACACCTTATTTTGAACCCACTTCTCGCATCCCAAACCTTACTTTAATCCACATAATTCTTGAATTTTTCACATTCATATTCCCCCTTTCTCCTTCCATAACTGATTTATTTAACACCACCGCCACCCCTTCCTTTGCTCTAATTCTCTCAGATACTCCAGAATTAAATCCCATTTTTTTCCCCCCACTGAAACTCTCCTACCCCCTTCAGCTTGTTTCGCTTAGGGCCAGACATCCAAATTCTTTTCATTCATAACATCAGCAATCATCTGTTTCTTGTCATCCGCACTACACTCCACGCACATTTAAGCATCCCAGTTTATAAAGTTTTTCTTCTTCTCTTTTTTAGTAAGTGTCTACAGGAGAAGGGGTTACTAGCCCATTGCTCCCGCATTTTAGTCGCCTCATACGACACGCATGGCTTACGGGGGAAAGATTCTTTTCCACTTCCCCATGGACAATAGAAGAAATAAAGAAGAAAAAAGAGCTATTTAGAAAAAGGAGAAAAACCTAGATGTATGTATAAAATATATGCATGGCGTGTCTGTGAAGTGTGACCAAAGTGTAAGTAGGAGTAGCAAGATATCCCTGTTATCTAGCATGTTTATGAGACAGAAAAAGATATAGCAATTAAAAGATCAAAACACAATTCACAAACACAGCTACTTTAGCAGAGAAAGACTGGGGGGGGGGGGGGGGGGGGGGGGGGGGGGGGGGGGGGGGGGGGGGGGGGGGGGGGGGGGGGGGGGGGGGGGGGGGGGGGGGGGGGGGGGGGGGGGGGGGGGGGGGGGGGGGGGGGGGGGGGGGGGGGGGGGGGGGGGGGGGGGGGGGGGGGGGGGGGGGGGGGGGGGGGGGGGGGGGGGGGGGGGGGGGGGGGGGGGGGGGGGGGGGGGGGGGGGGGGGGGGGGGGGGGGGGGGGGGGGGGGGGGGGGGGGGGGGGGGGGGGGGGGGGGGGGGGGGGGGGGGGGGGGGGGGGGGGGGGGGGGGGGGGGGGGGGGGGGGGGGGGGGGGGGGGGGGGGGGGGGGGGGGGGGGGGGGGGGGGGGGGGGGGGGGGGGGGGGGGGGGGGGGGGGGGTTTTTTTTTTTTTTTTTTTTTTTTTTTTTTTTTTTTTTTTTTTTTTTTTTTTTTTTTTTTTTTTTTTTTTTTTTTTTTTTTTTTTTTTTTTTTTTTTTTTTTTTTTTTTTTTTTTTTTTTTTTTTTTTTTTTTTTTTTTTTTTTTTTTTTTTTTTTTTTTTTTTTTTTTTTTTTTTTTTTTTTTTTTTTTTTTTTTTTTTTTTTTTTTTTTTTTTTTTTTTTTTTTTTTTTTTTTTTTTTTTTTTTTTTTTTTTTTTTTTTTTTTTTTTTTTTTTTTTTTTTTTTTTTTTTTTTTTTTTTTTTTTTTTTTTTTTTTTTTTTTTTTTTTTTTTTTTTTTTTTTTTTTTTTTTTTTTTTTTTTTTTTTTTTTTTTTTTTTTTTTTTTTTTTTTTTTTTTTTTTTTTTTTTTTTTTTTTTTTTTTTTTTTTTTTTTTTTTTTTTTTTTTTTTTTTTTTTTTTTTTTTTTTTTTTTTTTTTTTTTTTTTTTTTTTTTTTTTTTTTTTTTTTTTTTTTTTTTTTTTTTTTTTTTTTTTTTTTTCCTTTTTACTTAAAATATGGTAATTTTCCTATTTTTTTAAAACCCTTTTCTTACAAAATTTACCCAAAAATCCCCTTAAACCCTTTAAACCTTTGGGCCCCCAAATTAATTTCCACAAAAACCCCTTTAAAAGTTCTCCACTTTTAGCTTAGGGGCCCTTTAAAGGGGGGGGGGGGGGGGGGGGGGGGGGGCTTTGGGGGGCCCCAAAGTTGGCCGCACTTTGGTCAAATTTTCCCCAAACCCTTCCTTAAAGTTTTTCCCCCCAAAGGCCGCCTTTCCGCCTTTCCCGCCCCAATCTCCCTGTAGGAAACCCAAAGTCTTCGCAAAATTTCCCTGAAATTTAATCCACATAAAACCGGGGAATTTTTCCATTCCCCCAAAAAGGGTTGCCCCCGTCCAAAAAAATGTTTTTTATTTAAAAGGCCCCTTTTGTGGAAATTTGGTAGATTGGAGAATTTTAAATTCCCATTAAAGAGGGGAATGGGGAAAGGCCGAATTAAAACTTGGGTTTGGCTTGGAGGCTAAATTTGCTTTTCATTCCAATAACAGCCAATCATTGTTTCGTCAGGTCACCCAAGTCAGTAAGCATTTTCCCCCTTAAAAAGTTTTTTTCCTCTGTTTTTTATAAGGTTCAAAAGGGTTTCAGCCCCTTCTGGCATTTTTTTCCGCCCCATAAGCACGCAAGGTTTTAAAAGATTCTTTTCCAGTTTCCCCGGCAATAAAAAATAAAAAAGCCCCAAAAGCCAGTAGAAAAAGAGGAAAAAACCCAAATTATGGTTTTTAATTTTTTTGCCAATGAGCTTCTTAAAGGTTTTTTCCCAAAGTTTTTTTTTAAGTTTGGATGCTTAAAACCCTTTTTATTTAGCCCCGGGTTTAGGGGAGACCCGAAAAAGAATAGCTTAAAAGATCAAAACACAATTCACAAACAAGCAACTTTTAGCAGAGAAAGACTGGACACGTAAAGAAGTACAAATTCTGGGGGTGGGGGGGTGGGTCAGGGAAAGGAGGAAGGGCTCCCCCGCTGATCCCCAACAAGGGAGCTGCTTAAGGAAAAAGGGGAAATTTTTTTTCCCTTTCCCGCGAAAAAACGGGGTTAAATTAAATTTTTTTATGTGTTTTCTTTAAAATTTTGCCACAATTTTTCAATCTGCTTACCCGAACAAACCAAAAAAACCGTGGGAAAAACCCTCACGTATATACTCAAGCTTTAAAAAAATACAGTGGGAAAATCAAAAAACGAAAATATTTACAAACAAAGTTTTGAAAAAAAGACCATTTTTTTGGGAAAAAATGTGTCCCCATTACGAACGCGCCCCTATTTTCGGGGCCCCGGGGACGGGCCCTGGTTTTGCCACCCGCTCCCGTCCCCCGTCCCCCGCAGGGGCCGTGAGCAGTCTAGCTTTGTTTATGCCGAGTGAAACCAACCTGGAAACTCATTCACAAAAAATTTTAAAATTTTAATTGTTTTGTTTTGTGCTTGTGGGGGGGTTTAAATAAGCTGCCATGGGCCCAAAGAAACTTGCCAGGGTACCCCTGTGGTAAAGAAAGTGAAAACACCATAAAAGTGAAGAAGGGAAAAAATACAGAAAGGGGATTGGGGGAGACTTGTTTAGCTTTCCCCGGATGTAAAAGAGGGGCTTTTGGACAGTTTTTTTTGTGAGACAGAAACAGACCAAATGGGACAATTTTTTAAAATTTTTGTTTTTTGGGGACAGAAACAGACGACTTTTTTTGGACCATTTTATTTTGTGGCCGAAAAGGGAAAACAGAAAAAAGACTGGGAATTATTTTTGTGAGACAAACGAACGGGGTTTTTTTGGGACATTTTAATTTTTTTTGGGGGACAGAAACAAGACGGGGCTTTTGGGGAGAGTTATTTTTTGGGGGGGCTGGGGGCCAATTTACCTCAAGCTGGGGGTAGTGGCCCTTAAAATACAGAAAGGGAAAAAACCCCAGAGAGGGGTTTTATACCGAAGTCCCCCTGGGGGGGGATTTTCCTCCCAAAAAATAACCCCCAACCCCTCTCTCCTCCTCCCCCATCTTCAAGATGCCATCACCAAACTTCAATAAAGGTAAGTAAAAATGTTATTTTATATTACTGTACATAATTAAAGACTATAGCATTTGCTGTGTGTATGTAAAACTGTAATTAATCTCTATAAAATGTATTTTTTTTGTGAATATTTTTGGGTTTCTGGAACGGATTAATTGTATTTCCATTATTTCTTATGGGAAATATTGCTTCGAATTTCAAACTTCTCGAATTTAGAACTAGCTCCTGGAACGGATTAAGTTCGAAATTTGAGGTTCCACTGTATGTCATTATGTATGTGAGGAGTAAGTGGTTGTGATGTTCTTGGGTTTATAAGGGCCACTGAGAAAAGCCATATACATGTATATTAGTGGTAGTGTAGGTGGCAGCAGAAGCCACCAACACTATTCACACAAACAATGTACGTAATTTATAAATAAAAAAATATTTACATTTTATAAATAAGATATATTTATACTTACTGTACCGTGGAGATGCTGACATTGGTTTAGGGTGGTGGAAGATAGGCAGGGCAGCTTATGTTTGTCAGTGGCCCTATATACGTACCTCAAACAACAATGGAGGAGTCAGTTTCGTGCCATCCTTTTTCTATCGCTTAATCGCTAAACTTATTTGCTACACTTTATTGCTGGCTGGCGCTATAGCCTTTATTGACTTCTGCTGCTTTAGTATCATACATATCATAGAATCAATGAATCACTGAAAAGACACATTCTTCCCTCTCTCTTCCTCCTCCACTTTGGTACTTTGCTACCGAGTTTTTTTTTCTTAAATGTTATCGTGTTTCCCACCTTCTTTACCAAAGGGCTGGCACTAGTTTCTTTGGGCCCATGGTGCCTTATTTAGCAGTTGCAAGCACCAAAAAAATGGATTACTACGAAATGTACCGTATGAACACCTGGAGTAATGATCACTCGCACAGAAACAATGCCACAATGACGCTCTGATTGTTGTGTTGGAGTCTTTGTGTATGCCTGGCCGCTCCCGGCCGCACAGACGCTTTCCATACAATTGACGAATTGTGAGGCAAATCACGAACAGCAAGGCTTTATTTTGACAAAAAAAGTTGCAGAAAGTCGAAATTCACGAAGCACGAGGCTCACAAAACTCGGGGGTCCACTGTACATGTACAAGGTATACAGACCTAGCTGACATATAGAAAGCCCCTTGCTATGCAGAGCATTTCAGGCAAGTTAGATCAGTTTTGTTCCAGAATGCTACCCACACCAGTCAACTAACTCCCAGGTGCCCATTTTACTGATGGGGAACATAGACATCCGGTGTAAAGAAACATGTCAAATGTTGCTACCCTTACCGGGAATTGAACTTGGACCCTTGCTGTGTGAAGCGAGAGCTTTATCCACAAATATCAGTGCCCCATGGGGCACCAATATTCTTGTCTGTTATTAAGTTATATGTACAAGATCACGACCTATGCAAGATGCTGTGGTCTGCTGTATCAAAATCTTTCCTAAGGCCAATAAATAGACCTAGTGTATTTATTTTATTATCACACTGGCCGATTCCCACCAAGGCAGGGTGGCCCGAAAAAGAAAAACTTTCACCATCATTCACTCCATCACTGTCTTGCCAGAAGGGTGCTTTACACTACAGTTTTTAAACTGCAACATTAACACCCCTCCTTCAGAGTGCAGGCACTGTACTTCCCATCTCCAGGACTCAAGTCCGGCCTGCCGGTTTCCCTGAACCCCTTCATAAATGTTACTTTGCTCACACTCCAACAGCACGTCAAGTATTAAAAACCATTTGTCTCCATTCACTATCAAACACGCTCACGCATGCCTGCTGGAAGTCCAAGCCCCTCGCACACAAAACCTCCTTTACCCCCTCCCTCCAACCTTTCCTAGGCCGACCCCTACCCCGCCTTCCTTCCACTACAGACTGATACACTCTTGAAGTCACTCTGTTTCGCTCCATTCTCTCTACATGTCCGAACCACCTCAACAACCCTTCCTCAGCCCTGTGGACAACAGTTTTGGTAATCCCGCACTCCCTCCTAACTTCCAAACTACGAATTCTCTGCATTATATTCACACCACACATTGCCCTCAGACATGACATCTCCACTGCCTCCAGCCTTCTCCTCGCTGCAACATTCATCACCCATGCTTCACACCCATATAAGAGCGTTGGTAAAACTATACTCTCATACATTCCCCTCTTTGCCTCCAAGGACAAAGTTCTTTGTATCCACAGACTCCTAAGTGCACCACTCACCTTTTTCCCCTCATCAATTCTATGATTCACCTCATAGACCCATCCGCTGACACGTCCACTCCCAAATATCTGAATACATTCACCTCCTCCATACTCTCTCCCTCCAATCTGATATCCAATCTTTCATCACCTAATCTTTTTGTTATCCTCATAACCTTACTCTTTCCTGTATCACTTTTAATTTTCTTCTTTTGCACACCCTACCAAATTCATCCACCAATCTGTGCAACTTCTCTTCAGAATCTCCCAAGAGCACAGTGTCATCAGCAAAGAGCAACTGTGACAACTCCCACTTTATGTGTGATTCTTTATCTTTTAACTCCACACCTCTTGCCAAGACCCTTGCATTTACTTCTCTTACAACCCCATCTATAAATATATTAAACAACCACGGTGACATCACACATCCTTGTCTAAGGCCTACTTTCACTGGGAAATAATTTCCCTCTTTCCTACATACTCTAACTTGAGCCTCACTATCCTCGTAAAAACTCTTCACTGCTTTCAGTAACCTACCTCCTACACCTTACACCTGCAACATCTGCCACATTGCCCCCCTATCCACCCTGTCATACGCCTTTTCCAAATCCATAAATGCCACAAAGACCTCTTCAGCCTTATCTAAATACTGTTCACTTATATGTTTCACTGTAAACACCTGGTCCACACACCCCTACCTTTCCTAAAGCCTCCTTGTTCATCTGCTATCCTATTCTCCACCTTACTCTTAATTCTTTCAATAATAACTCTACCATACACTTTACCAGGTATACTCAACAAACTTATCCCCCAATAATTTTTGCACTCTCTTTTGTCCCCTTTGCCTTTATACAAAGGAACTATGCATGCTCTCTGCCAATCCCTAGGCACCTTACCCTCTTCCATACATTTATTAAATAATTGCGCCAACCACTCCAAAACTATATCCCCACCTGCTTTTAACATTTCTATCTTTTATCCCATCAATACCGGCTGCCTTACCCCCTTTCATTTTACCTACTGCCTCACGAACTTCCCCCACACTCACAACTGGCTCTTTCTCACTCCTACAAGATGTTATTTCTCCTTGCCCTATACATGAAATCACAGCTTCCCTATCTTCATCAACATTTAACAATTCCTCAAAATATTCCCTCCATCTTCCCAATACCTCTAACTCTCCATTTAATAACTCTCCTCTTTCCTATTTTTAACTGACAAATCCATTTGTTCTCTAGGCTTCCATAACCTGTTAATCTCACTCCAAAACTTTTTCTTGTTTTCAACAAAATTTGTTGATAACATCTCACCCACTCTCTCATTTGCTCTCTTTTTACATTGCTTCACCACTCTCTTAACCTCTCTCTTTTTCTCCATATACTCTTCCCTCCTTGCATCGCTTCTACTTTGTAAAAACTTCTCATATGCTAACTTTTTCTCCCTTACTACTCTCTTTACATCATCATTCCACCAATCGCTCCTCTTCTCTCCCGCACCCACTTTCCTGTAACCACAAACTTCTGCTGAACACTCTAACACTACATTTTAAACCTACCCCATACCTCTTCGACCCCATTGCCTATGCTCTCATTAGCCCATCTATCCTCCAATAGCTTTTATATCTTACCCTAACTGCCTCCTCTTTAGTTTTATAAACCTTCACCTCTCTCTTCCCTGATGCTTCTATTCTCCTTGTATCTCATCTACCTTTTACTCTCAGTGTAGCTACAACTAGAAAGCGATCTGATATATCTGTGGCCCCTCTATAACATGTACATCCTGAAGTCTACTCAACAGTCTTTATCTACCAATACATAATCCAACAACTACTGTCATTTTGCCCTGTATCATATCTTGTATACTTATTTATCCTCTTTTTCTTAAAATATGTATTACCTATAACTAAACCCCTTTCTATACAAAGTTCAATCAAAGGGCTCCCATTATCATTTACACCTGGCACCCCAAACTTACCTACCACACCCTCTCTAAAAGTTTCTCCTACTTTAGCATTCATGTCCCCTACCACAATTACTCTCTCACTTGGTTCAAAGGCTCCTATACATTCACTTAACCTCTCCCAAAATCTCTCTCTCTCCTCTACATTCCTCTCTTCTCCAGGTGCATACACGCTTATTATGACCCACTTTTCGCATCCAACCTTTACTTTAATCCACATAATTCTTGAATTTACACATTCATATTCTCACTAGAACACAAAAAGAATACAGATGTAATATGTACAGACTTTATAAAAGCCTTCAACAAGTGTGACCATGGCGTAATAGCGCACAAAATGCATGCTAAAGGAATAACAGGAAAAGTTGGTAGATGGATCTACAATTTCCTCACAAACAGAACACAAAGAGTAGTAGTCAACAGAGTAAAGTCTGAGGCAGCTACAGTGAAAAGCTCTGTTCCACAAGGCACAGTACTCGCCCCCATCTTCTCATCCTCATATTTGGCATAGACAAGGATGTAAGCCACAGCACCATGTCTTCCTTTGCAGATGACACCCGAATCTGCATGGCAGTGTCTTCCACTGCAAACACTGCAAGGCTCCAGGCAGACATCAACCAAATCTTTCAATGGGCTGCAAAAAACAAAAAGAAATTCAACGATGGGAAATTTCAATTACTCAGATATGGTAAACATGAGGAAATTAAAACTTCATCAGAGTACAAAACAAATTCTGGCCACAAAATAGAGCGAAAAACCAACATCAAAGACCTGGGAGTGATCATGTCGGAGGATCTCACCTTCAAGGACCATAACATTGTATCAATCGCATCTGCTAGAAAAACGACAGGATGGATAATGAGAACCTTCAAAACTAGGGGTGCCAAGCCCATGATGACACTCTTCAGGTTGCTTGTTCTATCTAGGCTGGAATATTGCTGCACACTAACAGCACCTTTCAAGGCAGGTGAAATCGCTGACCTAGAAAATGTACAGCGAGCCTTCACGGCGTGCATGACGGAGATAAAACACCTCAATTACTGGGAGCGCTTGAAGTTCCTGAACCTGTACTCCCTGGAATGCAGGCGGGAGAGATACATAATTAAACACACTTGGAAAATCCTAGAGGGACTAGTACCGAACTTGCACACGAAAACCACTCACAACGAAAGCAAAAGACTCGGCAGACGATGCAACATCCCCCCAATGAAAAGCAGGGGTGTCACTAGCATGTTAAAGAGACAATACAATAAGTGTCAGGGGCCCGAGACTGTTCAACTGCCTCCCAGCATACATAAGGGGGATTACCAATAGACCCCTGGCTGTCTTCAAGCAGGCATTGGACAAGCACCTAAAGTCGGTACCTGACCAGCCGGGCTGTGGCTCATACGTTGGATTGCGTGCAGCCAGCAGTAACAGCCTGGTTGATCAGGCTCTGATACACCAGGATTCTTGGTCAAAGACTGGGCCGCAGGGGTGTTGACCCCTGGAACTCTCTCCAGGTAAACTCCAGGTAACTGCCTCCCATCCTGTTCCTCATACTCATACCTGACACAGACAGGGATGTAAGCCAACACACCATGTCTTGCTTTGTGGTCATCTGAACTTGCATGACAAGTGTCCTCCAAGCAGACATCAACCAAATCTTTAAATGGACTGCAGAAAACAATATTTAGTACAATGAAGAGAAATTCTGATTACTCCAATATGGAAAACTTGAGGAAGCTAAAACTATATTGGAGTATAAAACAAATTTCAACCACACAATACAGCAGAAGGCTAATGTGAAGGACCTGGGAGTGATATAAGAGAATCTCACTTTCAAAGATCACTAATGTATTTAGCATATCCAGAAAAATGATAGGATAGGTAATGAGAAACTTCAAAACTAGGGATGCCAAGCCCATCATGATTCTCTTCAAATCACTTCTCCCTAGGCTGGAATGTTGCTGTACACTAACAGCACCTTTCAAAGCAGGTGAAATTGCTGACCTGGAGAATGTACAGAGAACCTTCATGGCACATATAAATCCGATAAAACAAATAACCCTTAAACTGTCCAAACGCATATCTACATTCGCTCGCATAGTGCTCCGAATGTAGATCTACGTTTTTTACATGCTTTCAAATGGAGAAAATCAAGGTTGCAGCGCTACGCGCATAAACATCTACGTTTGGACAGTTTAAGGGTTAAATTACTGGGAATGGATGAAGTCCCTTGATTTGTATTCTCTGGAACGCAGGCAAGAAAGATGCAGTGGACCCCCGTGTTTTGGCGGCCGCGACTTCCATGAAATTCAACTTTCGGCAACTTTCTTCACCAAAATGTGGCCTCGTGACTCGGCGACCGTCTGGTACGCGTCCGAGCGGCATCCCAGCATCAGCACGCACACAAAGTCAGTCTCCCGCACCATTCACATTCAGTGTGCCATTGTTTATCAGCGAGTGACCATCACCCCACGGGTTCGTATGATACATTTCATAATAATCCTTTTTTTTTGTGCTTGCAACTGCTAAATAAGCCACTATGGGCCCAAAGAAATCTCCTAGTGCCAGGCCTTTGGTAAAGAAGGAAAGAAACACGACAGAATTCAAGAAAAAACTCGTAGCAAAGTACCAAAGTGGAGGAGGAAGAGAGAGGGGAGAATGTGGCTTCTTCAGTGATTCTACGATATGTACAATACTAAATCAGTAGGTATCGATAAAGGCTATAGCGCCAGCTGGCGATAAACTGTAGCATTAACAGTGTAGCAAGTAAGTTAAGTGATTAAACGATAGCAAAACGACTCGAAAGTACTCTTCAATGTTGCTGGAGGTGTATAGGGCCACTGAACATACGCCACCCTAAACCTCTGCCAGCATCTCCTCCATCAAACTAATTAAACTAACATCTCCTCCAAGGTAAGTGTAAATATTTCTAATTTATAAATTACGTACATTGTTTAAGTGTGAATAGTGGTGGTGGCTTCTGCTGCCGCCTCCACTACCACTAATACATACGGTCTCTCTCAGTGGCCCTTATAAACCCAACAACACCATTACCACCACTTATTCCTCACATACTTTATGATATATGTAACTAGGGATCCCAGGGCAGCTAGTTTTCTGTTCCAGCGGCTCAGTGCGGCTGTTCAAAGGGGTAATGGGGTAATGCCTGCTGTATTTTGGGAACACGCCCCAGCTCTGAGGAGCTGGATGAGATTTTCGCCTTATAATCGGTGATACACACGTAACAACATGTACCTTATATGCCACCTTTATATCAACAATGTATCTCTTAAATCTTCTGTACCATATTATGTAATAAAATATTCCTATTGGTAAAAAAAAATATGTACTAAAAGATGGGGTGGTAGGGGAAGTGGAATATTCAAACGGCTTCAGGAAGAAATCCAAATATTCTTCCTTGAAGCCTTTTTATGCACTTCTCCGAGGCTATGGGTCCCACAATTTACACCAGAGGTGGACCCCATCCTATATATATATATATATAATATATATATATATATATATATATATATATATATATATGTTAAATATATATATATATATATATATATTTATATATATAATATATATATATATATATATACATATATATATATATATTATATATATATAATAGTGGCCGACCTAGAAAATGTACAGAGAACTTTCACGGGGCTCATAACGGAGATAAAACACCTCAATTATTGGGACGCTTGAGGTTCCTAAACCTGTATTCCCTGGAACGCAGGAGGGAGAGATACATGATTATATACACCTGGAAATCCTAGAGGGACTAGTACCGAACTTGCACACGAAAATCACTCACACGAAAGCAAAAGACTTGGCAGACGATGCTCCATCCCCCAATGAAAAAGCAGGGGTGTCACTGCACGTTAAGGGACCATACAATAATGTCAGGGGCCTGAGACTGTTAAAACTGCCTCCCAGCACACATAAGGGGATTACCAACAGACCCCTGGCGGGTCTTCAAGCGGGCACTGGACAGGCACCTAAAGTCAGTTTCCGGATCAGCCGGGCTGTGGGCTCGAAACGTTGGTTTGCGTGCAGCCAGCAGCAACAGCCGGGTTGATCGGGCCCTCTGATCCACCAGGAGGCCTGGTCACAGACCGGGCCGCGGGGCGTTGCCCCCCGAACCTCTCCAGGTAAATCCCAGGTATATATATACTGTATATATATATTTTATATATATATATAAATAAAATTTAATATATATTTATATAATATATATATATTATATATATAATATATATATTATATAGTATAATATATATAATATATATATATATATATATATAATATTATATATATATATGAGTATATATCATGTTTCTATGTTATTAATATTGTTTATTAAGTCATATTAGATAAATTGTGATAGATAAATAAGCCGTAGAGATATTAGAGTCATACGAAGCATAATAAACTCGTCTCCAGCTCGCCTCCTACATGTCTGCCATACACCAACAAGAGTCTTCAATAAAGGTAAGCGTGATGTTGAATTTTCATTTATCCATTTTATTAGTGCTTTATTTTTTATTTGTCATTGTTTTTCTGTATGTAAATTTATATTTAATCTTTAAAAAAAAGTATTTTTTGTTAATACTTTTGGGTGCCTTTATACGGATTAATTGGATTTCCATTATTTCTTATGGGGAAAATGGTAAACGCCATTCATGAATTTTGCCATTCAGCAGACTCTCTGGAACGGATTAATCACGAAACACAGGGGTTCACAGAACATGATAATATAACTTAAAAATTATAGAGCAATCGGTACCAAACTTGCACACGAAAATCACTCCCTTTAAAGAAAGCAATAGACTCGGCAGGAGATGCAACATTCCCCCAATGAAAAATGGGGGCTCCACGAGTATGCTGAAAGAACAACACAAGTGTCAGGAGTTCAAGACTGTTCCACCTGCCTCCCCGTATACATCAAGGATTACCAACAGACCCCTGGCTGGTCTTTTAAGAAGGTGCTGGACAGGCACCTAACCGTCATACCTAACTACCGGGGTGTGGTTCAATGTCGGTTTGCGTGCAGCCAGTGGTAGCTACGTGGGTTTATTAGGCCCTAATACACCAGGAGGCCTGGTCCAGATCAGGCCGGGGACAAGACATTTACCCAAAAAAACCCTCTCCTGGAGTTTTTCCTGGGAGAGTTCC